>RYFJ01003743.1:0-27961 GCA_003991445.1 Oryza meyeriana var. granulata | reverse complement strand
ATTTAACATGCTTCTCACCACACAACCAGCCCAGAAACGTGGTTTACCCTTCTCTCGCAACTCAACACCCAGACGCCAACCAAGCCAATAAGCCCAACCATAGCATCACAATTAAGCCTCAAAAAGTAAACCCACCAAAAATCAAAGAAGAAGTCCTGTACAGCCCAATGGCAGCCGTGCATAAAGCTTCGTACTTCAAGCCCACGACAAGCTAAAAGAGACGCCATCTCTGCTTCTTCTCCCCAATCCGAACGCAACGCCCTTCATTTACACCCATCATTCAAAATAGGAGAGCTGACAACCCCATGGTGACTGAAATCCTCACAAAGCACGGCACAAGTGCTGAAAATCCTGCAAGTCCATGAAACAAGACATACGCACTTAGATGTCCCCACGGCCTGGTCGAGGCCGCTTCGCCCAGCCGCTCGTGAAAAAACCACCAAAAATAACAATAGCGTACGACACCTTCTGACACTTTCATCTACCCCTCACCATCCCTTAAGCAGACAACACCCCCGCCATCGTCACCCAACATAGCAAGAAACGCAAATCGAAACTGTATAGCCTCGCAAAAAAGCATGACACTACTCAGCCGAGCGATTACCAAGATAAACCCGTGCAGCACGCAAAGAAGCAATCCACACAAAACAGCACGCTAGCACCTCTCGCAAAATTAAGATAAGTTCAATTACAAAAACTTCCGCCTCGCCCCGACCCCACTCCATAATCAAGATATCCTAAAAATAACACACCCACAAAATTTATAACCAAATAACATCACCACGACCGCTAAGACCTACCCAATTCATTAAACAGCAAAATGAACCAAAGTGCTAGCCCCTAAGCAGTCAGTTAAACCCAAAAAAAGGCCCTTACAAACCACTTCATTTATAAAGCCACCGGACTTGTTTTACACAAAACCGCAGGTTTCACTCATCTCCTAATTCATTCTTATCTGGTTGGTATCCACTCCTCAAGTTCCACTTTAGAGCCACACATAATAATAACCCCCCAACCACCTCCAAGCTACCTCAAGCATAGTCGTCCCTACCCCCTAGGGACTAGGCATGACGGTACCTTATTGTGAATATAGCTAAAATATCCGCACCTCTAACCACAATACTACCAACAAATGCCCGACCCCAAACCCCTGCCATCTTTTTTGGACAACCAAAATAACTGGAACAGCACAACGCGAAGCTCCAGGCTCTCACGTACACCATACCCCGCGCGCAACTTCCAATAGGTCTTGGACCCTGGCGCTGAATCCTCACTATGCTCTCTCGGCGTTGAGCTCCGTACAGCAGCGCTCGCATTTGGCAACTCGCCCTACCAGGCAATCAAGTCAATCTTCGCTCCAATCCCCATATCAAGCCAAAAAAAACGGCTGGCAAGCCCTGGTAGCGTAACTCAGTGGGAGGAAAACACGTCCTAGTGTATTGGCGGCTCTGCAAAAAGCGTTCAGTGGACAGAAAGCGACAAAGTGCTAGCCTGTATAGCCATCAGTGGAAAACCTAAAGCATCAATTTGCATATCAACGCATAGCACACACATCAGCTTAATTCTCCCCCTCTGCAAGATCATCAGTTTTAGTGGCAAGCAAACAGGACTTTTTAATTTAATTGCTTGCTGTTTTTCAGGTTTAGCATCAACTTGTTTAGCTTCACTAGCAACTCTCTCTTTATCAGCTTGTTACAATTTGTGCAGGGGGTCATAGGTAGCAAAGTAATTTTTTGTCCCTTATGCATAAGTGTATATTTATTACTTCTACCATGGTGTGTAGCATCATTATCAAATTCCCATGGACGACCCAACAAGAGAGAACAAGCTTTGATCAGGGCCTTTACCACATCACAATCTACAAAATCAGCGTATGTACCAAGGGGAAAAATACACCCGGACTGTTTGTGTTACCTTTGCCGTACCCCACGTTGAGCCACTGAAATATGGTACGGATGTGGATGTGGGTCGCGTGGTCAATCCAAGCTTTCTTGACCAAATCAGAAAACTCACCAAGTTTGGCAGCTTCCTCCGTCAATGATGACTAGTGCACGACCCACCCGATTTGTAATGACGAAGACAATCTGAAAACAAGTCTGTGGCGTTGCAGCTTTTCTGCTTCCTCCATCTGCACCACCAACACATGTACTGAGAACTCTCTGTACCAATGATGGCTCGATGGTTTCCTGCGTCTATGCTCAAAGAAAAGGCCATCTCCACCATGATCATCGTCCCGCCACAGGTAGCTTCATCAACAACAATATCTTCCTCTACAATCAGAAGTGCTAATGTAGCCTCCATCTTCTGTAGCAATGTATGCCCGTTTGCTAGGACAATCTTTCTGCCACATGACCAAGTCCATGGCAGCGGGTGGCACTGAATGGAAGAAGAGCGCCCGGTGGAAGCCACAGATGATGCACTCTTGTCGGCTCCGGCAAACGAGCCTTACCAGATTCCATGGTACGGGCGACCAAAGGTGAAGCGAGCTGAAAGACGCGCTGTGCTCGCTGGTGGTGGGAGGACAAAGCACTCGACGAAGGGAGTGGTTTCGTTAGGCGAAAACGGCGCCCGGTGTCGTCGTCTTGGGTGTGAAGGAGCTGCTGAAGTTGCTGCTCCGGCTCCGTTGCTGTTGTCGGCCCTTGTAATTCCTTTTCTGCAAGCATAGCAAGCTGAACAAAACGGTTAGGGTAGTAGTAAATTCAATTTATAATCAACAAATATCCTGAACTTTCACGCCTCAATCCACCATAAAAGCGACACACTTTATCCTCCGGATATCCTCTACTACCCCACAACGTATCATGCCCTTTTGCAGCTCTGCATAATATTCCTGGACAAACATATTTCCCTGATCTAAGCGCTGCAATTTCTTACGTAAATCACGTTTATAATAAGGAGGATTAAAGCGATCACGCATTGCTTCTTTGAGCCTATCCCATGACTCAGGTTGTAAGTGCAAAGTAGCTAGTTCTTGCCACCAGATGATAGCAAAATCTTTAAATTCACTAGTAGCTGTCTAACCTATGTTTGATCAGGTACAAGGTGGGAAGCAAAATTTTGTTCTACTGTCATCTCCCAATCAAGATATTCCTCAGCATCATATTTTCCATAAAAGGATGTATGCGTAAATTTTATTTTCGCATAAGGATCATCATTATAACATTACCACGATTACGCTGATACCTCCCATACCTGTGCGATTGCGGTGAAGTCTTTGACGCAGAGTGTTCTCGCGTGTTCGCCCTCGCATTCAACTAGACCATCGTCAACCGTAGACAACACCCTCGTCGAGGATCACGTCATCATTCTCGTCCTTGTTGTCATCGTTGGTAGCTGGATGGTTGGCCTCAAGCTGTTGAACCTTCCCGGTCAATGTGGACACTCGCCTGTCCACGCTCTCAAGTGAATGGGCGACGTCCTTCATGGCCGTTCTGACTACATCCGTTAGCTTGGCCACCTCCGCTAGCATTTGCTCCTTCAGGTCCTGCAAGTCACTTTTCAAAGCAGGCTCGTCGTTTGGCATGGTTAGTTATGAAATAAACCCCTATCAACTATTTATGGGTCGGTGGGAATCACACCCTCACTCACGTCTTACCGAGGTCTTACCAAGTTCTTACCAACGCAAGCAGTGGATGGTACAACCGGCGGCTGGTTCGTGATACCCGTGAGGCAGTGGCACCGAGGTTGCAAGGATCTTTTCTATACTGATCTGAAGAATATGTGGAGCTTGGAAGGCACACAAAGAGAAAAATATGTATTTGTGGCACACAAGTCAGTAACAGATAGCAATACTGAATTATAGTCCCAAGTACCTGTTCTCGTTGCTGGCCTAAAGGTGTTTAAGTACAGGTGTGTGACAAACAAGGTGGTGGAAATAAGGATGATGAGCAGCAAAAGTGTCAGAAACAAGGCACAAGACAGCACACGCTAACACAGCTCAACTTGGTGTTCTCTATGTGCTCCTCTAAATATTGTTCCTCTTTTGCCCCTCTCTTTTTTTCTCTTTTTTGGGCTGTCTTTGTTTTTTTTGGAAAATTTGACTTTTTCTTTTTATTTTTTTGATCTTTCTTTTAGCCTTAGGAGCACACAGGAAGTAACCACAGAAAATTTGAGCTCAAACAAGTGAAAGGCGTGGCCTGTGGAATTTTCAGAAGATGCGCCCAAAATTGAGAAAGGCTTGCGGGCTCGGAAAGACGATCTTCCGGGCTGTTTTACGGCAAAATAAAATCGCCGAACCCGCCAAAGGGGGGGAGAGACGGATGCGAAATTTTTTTTTGATTCCGAAACATATATGGTTTGCTGAAAACGGAGTTCGTATGCGAAAGTTATGCCTGTTTTACGAACGGACTCCGAATTAGAGGACAAAACGGACAGAAAGTGCGGAAAGTTGACGATTGTGGCTAGGGTTTGATAGAACGGTGGGGGAAAACAAATGAACTGGACTCAAACACAATCTAACCAGCAACAAGACCTCGACCTAGGACACAAACTCAACACGACGGACTCTGCGACTGACAAATGCAAAGGCTATGGCGTGGATGGTTGTAGGACAGGAAATACAAGTATGGCGGTGGACTATGGGACGAAGGCAAAACACTCAACTATGGGTAAGTTGCAAACCTGATGGTATACCTGAAGCTCTGATACCACTTGATGAGGAACGGGGTTCCCAATCTTCCATCAGATAGATAGCTTTCGTTTTTGGTGGAACGCGACACACCGATCCGGCTTCAGATCAGAAGATCCGATTCCTACAACCTTAGCACCACGATTCCTCTGGTTATCAACCGTGTCACAAATCCGATTGACCTCGCCAAGAAGGCTAATCCCTACCTGCGAAACAAAGAACACAAGCAAGAACCCGAAAGTACGCAACTCAATTAAAGTGACAATTGCAGATGAATGATTAAGCACTCGAAGTTGGGGTTTCACAACCGATGACGGTGACTGTTCTAATACAGATTGATCTAAAGCAAAACCCAAAACCTAACGTGGGCGGCGGCTACTGAATATATAGTGTAAGGGTCGTCACACCCCCTGGACGCGCCCTCTAACAGGCTCTAAGACGATACACGGCCCAACGGGCCAAAAGACGGTACCCTGGCAGATTCTGGACGCTGACTTGTTTCGACGATTTCTATTGACTCCGGTGGAATTTGGACGTCAAACCAAAGCCATTGGTTAGCTTATAAAATTATCTTTCCATGCATATGTGGATCGTCGAAAATGGAGTCCGTATGCGTCCTGGGTGTCCGTTTTACTGCAGGCTGTTCCTGAAGTCCGAGGCAGACTCGAACTCGAGTTGGACTGGGCCTCCGGCTTGTCTTGGGTGTCCTTGCTGGTCTTCTCCGCCTCCACACCTCTCTCCAAGTGCTTCATGATCCTTTCCAATGTTCCTAAGCAAAATAACATCATTAGGTAGCAATCTATTCTCAAAACTATGAAAAGGATCGCTTAAGAACGAGCTCACCTCTAGATTTAATTGTCGCATTCGAGCTCGGGTCATTGGACCTTGCATAACGGTTGGAGGATCAGTGGGTGCATCCAAAGGAGTGATGCCCTCATCAACTTTTGAGCAGTGGCATCGTCGTCTGGGTCATCTTTCCAGCTCTAGACTGTCCAGGTTAGTTGGTAGTGGTGTCTTAGGTCCAGTCTCTGGTGAGTCTACTCTTTGTTGCATGGGTTGCAAGCTTGGTAAACAGCTGCAACTCCCCTATCCTTCTAGCGAGTCAGTGTCTCAGCGTCCCTTTGACCTTGTTCACTCGGATGTTTGGGGTCGTGCTCCCTTCGTTTCGAAAGGGGGCCACTCTTACTATGTGATTTTTGTTGATGACTATTCGAGATTTACTTGGATCTATCTTATGTCTTCTCGTGGCTAGTTTCTTTCTATTTATCAGCAGTTTGCCACTATGGTTCGCACTCAGTTTGACACTCCTATTCGAGCTTTTCGTGCGGACTCTGCTGGTGAGTATATTTCCGATGCACATCATCACTATCTCGTTGACCAGGGTACTCTTTCTCAGTTCTCTTTTCCTAGTGCTCATGCTCAGAATGGTGTAGCTGAGCGCAAGCATTTTCACATCCTTGAGACTGCTCGTGCTCTTCTGCTCTCTGCTAACCTTGCCCCTCACTTTTGGGCTGAGGCAGTTACTACGGCTATCTTTCTCATCAACCGACAGCCATCCACCGTTCTTCAGGGATGCACTCCTTATGAGTATCTTTTTGGCTCTGCTCCTACGTACCATCATCTTCGGTGTTTTGGGTGTGTGTGCTACGGTCTTCTTCCTCCTCGTGAGCGCACCAAGCTGACAGCCCAGTTAGTTGAGTGCGTCTTCCTTGGATACAGTACGGAGCATAAGGGCTATCGCTGCTATGACCCTGTTGCTCGTCGGATGAGAATTTCTCGGGATGTCACCTTTGATGAGTCTCGTTCCTACTATCCTCGTTTGCCCGCTACTATCCCTTCTACTACACCTGAGTCCCTCTCTTTTCTCTCTCTACTTGACTCACCCTCCCATCTTCCGCTGTCACCACCTTCGCCTCTAGCGCCACGATCACATTCACCACCTTCACCTCCAGTGCTAGCTCCCTCCCCACCACTGTCTCCAGCGCCATCACCTTTCTCGCCACCCTCTCCCCCTCTGGTTGTTCCCTTTTCTTCGGTAATCTCTCCTCGTCCCATTACTCAGTACTATACTCGTCGTTCGCGACCCGTCTCCTCATCTCCCACCACTCCGTCTGAGCCTACTCCTCGGTATGATTTACGTGATCGTAGCACTATTCAGCCTCCTCCTCGCTATCGTTTCACCGCCGCTGCTCTTGTTGAGCCCACTTCCTACCAGGAGGCTGTTGCCCACCAGGAGTGGCAGCATGCCATGGCCGCGGAGATTGCTGCTTTGGAGCGCACCGGCACCTAGGATCTGGTTCCCCTCCCGCCTCACATCACTCCGATCACTTGCAAGTGGGTCTACAAGGTCAAGACTCGCTCCGATGGCTCCCTTGAGCGTTATAAGGCTCGTCTTGTAGCGCGTGGTTTTCAGCAGGAGCACGGTCGTGACTATGATGAGACCTTTGCTCCGGTTGATCACATGACCACTGTTCGGACCCTTCTCGCTGTTGCTTTGGTTCGTCAGTGGTCCATCTCCCAGCTCGATGTTTAGAATGCTTTTCTTAATGGCGAGCTGTGTGAGGAGGTTTACATGCAGCCACCCCCTAGGTACTCTGTTCCTGTTGGTATGGTTTGTCGGCTGCGTCGTTCTCTTTACGGCCTCAAGCAGGCTCCTCGAGCCTGGTTTGAGCGCTTCTCCTCTGTTGTCCGTGATGCTGGCTTCAAGCCTAGTGATCACGATCCGGCTCTCTTTATTCACACCTCTCCTCGTGGTCGTACGCTTCTTCTTCTCTATGTCGATGACATGATCATCACAGGTGATGACTCTTCGTTCATTGCCTTTGTCAAGAAACGTCTGAGTGACACATTCTTGATGTCTGACTTGGGTCCTCTTCGTTACTTCCTTGGGATTGAGATTTCTTCCACACCTGAGGGCATTTACCTCTCCTAGGAGAAGTATATTCAAGACCTCCTCTCTCGTGATGCACTCACTGATCACCGCACTGTTGACACACCTATGGAGCTCGGTGTTCACCTGCGGCCCACTGATGGTGAGCTTCTTGCGGATCCTACTCGCTATCGTCACCTCGTTGGTACCCTTGTGTACCTTGGGATTACTCGTCCTGACATCTCTCACTCTGTCCACATCTTGAGTCAATTTGTCTCTACTCCCACTCAGCTACACTATACTCACCTTCTTCGTGTTCTACGATATCTTCATGGGACCACTTCTCGCCGCCTTTTCTTTCCTCGCTCTAGCTCCCTCCAGCTTCAGGCGTATTCCGATGCGACCTGGGCTAGTGATCACTCTGATCGTCGCTCTCTTTCTGCCTACTGTGTTTTCCTTGGATCCTCCTTGATTGCATGGAAGACCAAGAAGCAGACAGCAGTTTCCCGATCGAGTGCTGAGGCTGAGTTGCGGGCCATGGCGGCCGTGACAGCTGAGGTCACCTGGCTGAGGTGGCTACTTGAGGATTTTGGTGTACCTACTACCACACCAACTCCTCTCTCTTCGGATAGTACGGGTGCGATCAGTATGGCTCGAGATCCGGTGAAGCATGAACTCACCAAGCACGTTGGTGTTGATGTTTCTTATATGAGGTCGCAGGTGCAGGATCACGTTGTGACCCTTCACTATGTGCCTTCATAGCTTCAGCTTGCTGACTTACTCACGAAGTCACAGACGAGGGCACAGCATAATCACTTTCTATCCAAACTCAGTATTGTAGATCCACCATGAGTTTGAGGGGGGGTGTTAGATGTATATATATACACACTTGTAATTCTCTGATAGTGTAGGGGCTTTATTGCATATTTGCCTTTTCCTGTATATGACTCCCGTTTGAGGTTGAATGGAGATAATGGCTGTTATCCTAACAATGCACATCGAGAAGAATATTTGTGATAGCATTTTGGGGACATTGCTTGACATCGATGGTAAGTCAAAGGAGGGTTGGAAGGCTCGACTTGATTTGCAGCTTATGGGGGTAAGGGAGGATCAACATCCATTGGTTAAAAATGATAAGTATATTCTGCCACCAGCTTGTTATACTTTAACCAAGGATGAGAAGAAAATGCTGTGCAAGTTTTTGCAAGCTGTACGGATGCCAGATGGTTTTGCATCAAATATTAACAGATGTGTGGACATCGAGGGTTGTAAGGTCTCTGGCCTCAAAACCCATGATTGTCATGTCATATTTCAAAATCTTCTTCGTGTAGCAGTGCACGATCTGTTGCCAGAGAAAGTTCTTGTCCCGTTGCTTGGGCTTAGCCAATTTTTCTCTGTGATTTGTTCCAAGGAATTAGAAGTTGAAGTACTAGAAAAGCTAAGTAGTAAAATTTCTGAAACCCTTTGTCAGCTTGAGATGATCTTCCCACCGGCATTCTTTGATATAATGATGCACCTTCCAATCCATCTTGCAGAAGAGGCTCGATTAGGTGGACCTGTTTGCTATAGATGGATGTGTCTGATCGAGCGACATTTGCGCACTCTTAAAGGATATGTGCGGAACAAAGCTCATCCTGAAGGCTCAATGGCTGAGGGGTACATCTTGGAAGAGTGCATGACACCAAGCTTAATTGATCAGAGCATCATGAAAGTGCATCCAGAAATGAACCACCTTCTGGGCTTAGCATATTTGGCACGGTCAATTACTCTAAGAAAGGTTTCACATTTGAACCGATATCTACAGATGAGATAAAAAAGATTAGGCACTACATAATAACAAATTGCGAGGAAGCCAATTCGTGGGCTAAGTAAGTTCATTTCTGTATTTTTTTTACTAAAATTAACTTTACAAATTATTTCACCTTTGTTATGCAGTTACATTGTATGTAACAGTGAGCAAATGGAGCATCTTAGAAGGGATAATCCACACAATGTCCATAAACGACACAAAGAAGAGTTTGTAGATTGGTTTGAGAGACGTGTAAGTATATTTATAATAAATAGTACATTAGTTGTGCTGCTAATATAACAGTAGTATATATATTCATTAATAATGTTCATCCTTCAATACAGATAAAGGAGCTTCACAATGATGGGAAAGTTAGTGATCTTATCTATGTACTATCTAGGGGACTTGACCATCGTGCTAGAATTTACAACTGTACATTCATCAACGGTTTTTTCTTTAGAGCAGCTCATGTAGAAAGGGACCTAACTACACAAAATAGTGGTGTTGTAGTCAGAGGTGACGAAAGTACGGGAAATATTGATTGGTATGGCGTAAGGAAGAAAATAACTTGTCTTGATTTTGCCTTAAACAAAGAGGTAATTCTATTTCAGTGTGACTGGTTTGATGTGCCGCTTCCAAATAGAAATCAAAGTAAAGGCTATAAGAAGGATCAATATGGGATTATCGATATTGATACCACTAATCATCGATTTAAGGACGATCCTTACATTTTGGGCATTCAAGCTGAACAAGTCTTCTACGTGAGCAATCTGAAGAAACCAAAGTGGGCTACTATTGTTAAAATGAAGCCACGCAATGTATATGCCATGCCATCTGTACCAAATAGTGAAGATCCCAATAATGTCGATGTTGACATATTAGATGTTGGGGTTGATGATTTGACCATACCTAATGTACAAGTGGATATGACAAATTGGCGTAGATCCGGCATAGAAGGAGAGAGCGGAGATCTTTCAGCTATTCAAAGCATACAACCTAATGAAATCATCGATGATCAGCTTGAATCTGATGATGATGAGGAGGACGATACATACATAAATGATGGCCATATTGCTCCTTTAGTAAACGATGAGTCAGACATCGATGATGAATTTTTTGTTTAAATATTTGTATTGTTTTAGATTCCTATTTGAGTGATGTACAATATAGGAGGATGTTAATTAGATTAAGAGATAAGGCATTGCAATGCCTTTATTTTATATTTTAGGGTATGGTAATTAAAGAGCCACTACTTCCTCATTTGTTAAATTTATACTTTTGTTCATTAAACTTTATGTTGGAATTATGTCTTCAGCCATACAAACATCAATCTTTCCACTTGTTAAATTATGGCGCGAAGGCAAGTTGTGGGCACAGAACATGAAAATGAAACAATTGTGCAGCAAGATCCTGGTAATATATGATTATATAAATCTGTTTCAAAATTCAGCATCTTCCTACACTATAATTTCTACTATTACTTGTATGGAAACTACGTGCAGGCTTTGGTGCAACACATGATTTGAATGACTCACGACCTGGAGATAATTCTGGTTTTTCTTCTGCTCAGACCAATTCCCGTCCCAACCGTATTCAAACACGAAGAGGTAACAAATTCTTATTTCACTTACTGTTTGTGTGGATCTGTAGCTAGGAATAGTATTTCAATATTTAGTATATTGTACTCATTTTTTTCTGTGCCCATTTACTTTTTATGCATTTATTCTTTGATGTGAAAAATGTTAAAGCACTTTTCTTGTCTATAGTGAGCAATGGCTCTGTTATAGCATCCAGGGAGGATACTGTATTGGAATATCAAAGCAATCATAGGGATCAGCAAAGAGCTGGTAATATGTTAGGACAAATTTTTTTTTATCCAAGTGGTCACCTTCAGCCTGACTTATTATATGTGAATTTGTGCACAGGTTTGCAGGGCAACATAACACAGGTTTGTGCCAATGATATGTCTGCACTAGAAAATTGACCATCTCATGCATGTCGTAATCGGACACAAACAGAAAATGGTATTTCAGAAAATATGATGTGCTGAAAATTCATACTTTAATGGTACTAGTCATGCGTGACGAGTTTTGTATGATTTAATTTGCAGAAAATGGTGAACAAAGGTAGGGTGGACGTGGTGTTCTAAAAGAAAGAAGCGCTTTGCAAATGGATCTGGAAAGCTTACTGTTCAATTCTCAGATAGGTTGGGTGGTTCAGTAGGAGTCAATTATCGTTCATTTGTGGATGATGTGGTAGTCTATATGAAAAGAAGGGCACCACTTATTGGAGTGCAAAAGTGGTCTGATATTCACGACTCTACTAAGCAAGGCATTGTTGAGGATGTTCTTGTTAGTATCTCCCTGACTACATATATTTTTTAATCTATCTTCTGATGATGTGTTCTAATTGATATTTCATTCTTTCACTTCATTTCAGCAACGCTGGGATTTAGAAGATACAAAATCTACACATGACAAAATACTAACAATTGCTAAAGAACGCTATAGGGGATGGCGTTCAACTCTACATTCCATTTACCTGGCCTATACTACTGATGCTGCCCGATTGGCCAATAAGCCAGAGGATATAAAACCTGAAGAGTGGGAATGGTTGATTGATTACTCTGGCACCGATAAATTCAAGGTAATCTATATGTTGTTATTTTTTAAAAATACATATGAAGCTGCAGATATTCAATATTTCACAGTTTTGAGTTTTATATGTGTGGTCAGGAAATTAGTCAAAAGAACTCTGAGAATCACAAAAAACAGAAAGCAAAGCATAGGGCTGGTTCAAAATCATTTTTCCCAAGTTAGTTATGAGAAGGTACTAATACATATTCATCTGTCAATTTTAGTGTTAGCTATTTATGTAGTTGTTTTGATATATTAATTGCTGCACCTGTAGAGAGACCCGGTGACTGGACAAGAACCAGATGATATTGAAGTTTGGGAGTTGACTCGCACAAAGAATGGAGAATGGTCTAACAGTGAATCGCAGGCTGTTTACGTAGGTAACATTTCAAGATAAAAGAATGCCCCATTACTATTTATAAATTAGTTTGATAAATCTTTTAGCGATTACTGATGGCAACTAAGTTTTTTGTGTGTGTGTGCAGGACAATGCATGTGAACGAATTATCCAGATAGAACAAGAAACTGAAAGTGCACTCCCAACTGAAGAAAGGAATAGCATTTTTCAGGATGCATATAGGTCTACAATGGGAAGCAAATCAACATGGCCTGGGGGGTATGGCTAGATGGCTAAACCTCCAAGTGACTCTGAAAGGATTCATAGTGAGCTTCATGAGCAAGCTCGTGCTACAACTGAAACCCAGAGACAAAATGTTGCTCTTAATCAAGAAGTTAACGATCTGAAAGAACAATTGTCCTTTGTGCTTGCACAAAGAGAGAGTGACTTAGCTCATGAGCGTGCAGAGAGAGAACGAGTTGAAAAACAATTAGAGGATGAGCGTATAGAAAGGGAAAGAGTTTTACAAGAGGAACGTAAAGAAAGGCAGAATGAAATTCATGCCTTAAAGCAATCTATGATGAAAGAAGTGGCACAGATGATGGCAAATCAGCAGCCTACCACAAAACATGTGAGTGCATATATTGTTTTTTTTCATTCAACCATGTTTTTGTCAAACTTGAGCTTTAGTAGTGAAATCTAAAATTGAACTTTACACAAGTATTTACTTTACATGTACAGGCTTCTCAAGCTAGGGCTGGGCAAGCAGGTACCCAGTTAAATGTGGCACGGGCTCTTTTCAAAGATGCAAACTCTACTGCGGTCACAACTACTATACCCCGTATGATTTCTTCTGAGCAACTTAGACAGGCTGCTACGAGTACTCGTCGAGCTAATACAGCAAGTATAGCAATCTAGCTTGTAATTGGAAACTTATCTTGTTATATCTTTTATGCTTAGTCTGCGAATATGAATATCAGTGCACACTACATTTTACTGCTATGCTATATATGTGCATCTTATAATCACTTGCATTTACAAATGCTAATTTTATTTTTATTATTTTCCATTCTGTCTTGCAGGATGGACTAATATGATTGATTAGATGAAATGGATGGCTACAGCCCTACTCACCGCCGTGGCACCTAGAATGATTATGCCCTTAGACAAGGAATTGTCATAATTAGATATTTACTTCTACTATGGATGTCTGTTTAGAAACTACAACATTAATTTTTCAGATCTTATAAGTATGTCTACATACTTATGAATATTTGCTTGTAGCACTATTCAATTAATTACATATGGAGGTTTTGGATTATATTTTCATTTTGATATTTGATGTACAATGAGTTTTTACCTATTTGTACTATTGATTCTAGCAAATAATTATGCATGGCGATTTAATCGGAATTTTATTGTTGTGGCAACAGACTATTGCCACCAAATATTATCCATGGCGTGAATTTTTTGCTACGAACAATTATATGTTGTGATAGTTTGTTGCCATAAAAAAATGTCTATTGCAACAAAAATTGCTCGTGGTAATAGGTTGTTACCACAAATAATTGCTCATTGCAATAGTAATTGCAATGAATAATTGCACGTTTGCAATAGGCTATTGCCACGCAGAACGAACCGTTGCAATACGTAGTATTTGCAACAAGTTTTGGCCGTCGCAATAAGGGTGCAAAATTGTTGCAATATTGCACTTTCTCGCCACGCTTGAAAAGTTGTTGCAATAGGTTATTACCACGACGTTTATTGCAACGGTTGGCAACGGATCTGATATCATTGCAATAGGTACTTATTACAACGGTTTTGAGCTTATTGCAACAAAAATTGTCGTTGCGAAAAACTGGTTTCCTTGTAGTGATGTTTGCTTAGGTTTTGCTTGTGAGTGTGGGGTTAGGTGGCAGCTTATGTCAGTGGCTGGTGATCTAATTGCTGGAGTTAAGTGTGCTCCTTGTTGGTGTGGTGTGTGGTTTAAACAATATAAATGTTTAATTATTCAGTTCAAATCAATACAAGTTAAAATTTAAATAAAATGTTTATCCTTGTCCTATGTGTTCCTCTGCTTTTCTTGCCGGTACCCCCTTGCTCTACAGATGGTGAACAATCGCAGTGGAAACAACTCCAACCAGGATGGCAACGGTGGGTCAAACGGCCACAACGTCCCCAATGGACCCCCACCATTGAATGAGAACCCGGCGTTGGCACAAGTATTAGCCAACCAGAATCAGCTTATGGCTATGCTGGTACAGCAAATGTAGAACCAGCACCACCAGGGAACCCAACAGATGCCACCACCTCCGCCCCAGAACAACTTGGCAGAATTTCTTCATGTGAGGCCTCCTGCTTTCTCTAGTACAACCAACCTAGTGGAGGCTGGAGATTGGCTTCACACCATAGAGAAGAAGCTAGATCTCCTGCAGTGCACGGACCAAGAGAAGGTCGCATTTGCTTCGTATTAGTTGCACGGGCCTGCATCTTAGTGGTGGGACCACTTCCGGGCCAATAGAGTTGAAGGGCAACCTATCACATGGGCAGAGTTCACTGCTACCTTCAAGAAGCCGCACATTCCAGCTAGTGTAGTGGCCTTGAAGAAGAGAGAGATTAGGGCACTCAAGCAAGGTACCCGCATGGTGACCGAGTTTCTCTACGAGTTCAACCGCCTTGCTCGCTAGGCTCTCAAGGATGTTAGCATGGACTTAAGAGTTAGGAGAAGTTTTTGGAGGGACTGAATGATGAGTTCTCAGTCCAGTTAATCTCTGGGGATTATTCTGACTTCTAGAAGCTAGTGGATAAAGCTATTCGCCAGGGGGACAAACACCCTAGGATGGAGCAGAGGAAGCGCAAAATTGCTAGCTTGCCTAGCAGGGGAGCAACCAGAGACCGCGTGTTGCGGATTAACAAGGAGGTTCTTCTTCGTCTGCACCCCGCCCATAGCGCCAGTTCTACAACAACAACATTGGCGGTGGTGTGGTTGTTAATTGCCCTCCTCCTTGCCCTTTTGCCGCAACTACTCAGAACCAACAGCCTAAGAAGGAGGTTGGGGGAAAACCCCTAACTTGCTACAATTGTGGAGAATCCGGACATTTCACTTCGTATTGCTCGAAGCCTAAGCGTCCCAAGCCAGCTGCACCAGGACAGAACTCCACCAACACAACCAAAGCTCGTGTCAATCATGTCATGGCAGAGGAAACTCAGGCTGCAAACATCGTCTTGGGAACGTTTCCTGTTAACTCAGTTTCTGCAACTGAATTGTTTGATTCGGGTGCTACACATTATTTCTTATCGAGGGGTGTGGAGGCCATGGGCCCCGGGTACCTCATCACAAGCATATGGGCCACTTGGATAGAGAATGGGCCGAGACTTGTAATTAGAGATATAGTAGCACCCGGCAGACTTTGCCTTGTATAGAAAGGAATATACAGTCCTAGTCGGGTAAGATGTATCTCTAAGAAGGAAATCCCTCGGTCGCATCCGGCTGGGACTCCTACCTTGTACCCTTGTCCCCTGGTATATAAGGGGAGGCAGGGTGCCCCCTGAGGGCAGAAGATCATTGATCGACACAAATCCTCAAAGGAATACCATCACAACTGGACGTAGGGTATTGCCTCACATTGAGGGCTTGAACCAGTATAAATTGAAGGAGTACACGTAGGCTACGATAGCAGAAAACAAAATTTCTACCGTGCACACCAGGACATCATGCGAGAGAGGGATCATGGATCGTTACCACTAGACGTGCAGTGCAACGGAAGAAGGGTTGGAGAAGCTGGTCCAACCACGCGCGCGTCGAGGTAGTAGTGGAAGTAGTTGATCTCCGGCCGATCAACGCCGCAACGAGCAGCGCCTCTACCGGTATCCACACGTCCGGGGCTGAAACACCGATCGCAAGTGTACTAGCACTCGTGAGTGGCTAGGGTTTGGCTCGGGAGGTGGCGGCTAGGGTTTAGCTCGAGGCCAACAGAAAAACACACACGTCCATCTCCTCGGCCCCTCGCCTCCCTATATATAGACCTCCTTACTCAAACCTCGTGGATCGAGGCCCAGTAAGAGTCTACTAGGATCTCTATCCGAATCAAGCCCATATTCGAATCACATTCGAATAAGTGTTCCAGCCCGTTAAGCGTGCGACCTTGTAGGTTCACGTATATTTTGTCACGACCTTGAAACACCTTTCTGGTCACCCTGTTAATAGCGGCCTCTAGCAAGGTATATTAACCCCAAAATATACGTAAAGATCATATTGGTTGAACCTGTAATGTCCTCATGTACAAATCCCTTTGCCTCATGATATCGATTGAGCTCAAGGCGAGACTTGTGTCATCCTCTTAATAGCTCAATCACTCTCTCGGTCCTGTGATGGATTACAAACTTGTGATTGACACCTCAATCACCCTAGCATGGCCATGCACTTCCATAATCTATTACATCGAGGGGCCCAGAGATATCTCTCCCGTCAGGAGGGGCAAATTCTATCTTGATCATTCACATCCCACTACATATTTCATAGCAAACCCAAAGGCTACTTTTATAACTACCCAGCTACTGAGTAGTGTTTAGTAGTCCCAAAATAAGCTACTATGTATGTTGGGAACCATGATAATCTCAAGTCTAAGGACTCTACATAAACACTACTTGAGACTAACTGATGACACATGAAATCTCTGCAGTATCTCATGGCGGGTCTATCCAACATATGTTCACTAACATATGTCCATATTATCGATTTGGTATCTTCATACCATCATCCATGAGACATGATCATCAATCAATACATATGATGATATTAGAATCATATTTGTTCCTCATATGATATATGATCAGGGATCATTTAGAAATAGCAACATTTGACATTAAGAGTCTCATGAATAAGTCACGTACTCATTGATCAATAATGATAATGCCTATTTCAAGGAACCAATCAATACATTATAAACATAGCATGTGATATATATAACATCTCCATGTTGCCTCTAGGGCATATCACTAACATAAACTTCCTTGTGTTCCTTTGCAATCCACCGAGTTTCCATCCACCGAGTAGCCCTATAATCATATTGCCGGTGTAAAACATCTACAGTTGGCGTGCCAGGTAGGGGCTTCGGCGAGATCTACATCTACAAGACTCGATGGATCCAGCAACCAGAGTCAACGGTGGCAAATTCTCCCCTGGAGATACAATCTCATTCGGAAGCCTCGACTTTATCGCCGACCAGATCGGTAATCTCACCTTGGCCAACGCAGATCCAATCCAACCGGCCGAGGAACCAGCCGACTCACAAGACGCTGCGCCAACTATTATCAATCTAATGCAGCAATCTTCTACTTCGCCGAGCTTTGGGACAACTCTCTCCTTCGGCATCCGACTTGCGCTAGGCCTTGAGCCAGCCCGGGTTGGGCCAGGAAGGGGAGAGATCGTCAATCTCCCGAATGGATTTGGCAGCATTGCAGATCTACACCTTATGCGGCAGACCCGATCCCCCACGGTTTAGTTTCGACATGGCTCAGAGCCGCTTCAAATTGGATCTAGGGAGGTCGGAGTCGTTCTCACTCCGATTAACTAATCGGATTCTGACTCAAAGTCGGTCAATAGTTCGGACACTAGTTCGGATACCAGTCTGGCGAGTCTCCTTATCCCCTGCGAGATCTTCATGGCTTCAACCCCTCCACCAGAGGTGTGCCGACTACAAGAGGAAGAGCAATAGGAGGCACGCCAACTACGGCAACAGGAGGAGGCCGATCATGAGGCTCAAAACGATGAGCTACACAAGGCTGGGCGAATCGCTCAGCAACAGATCCTCTAGACAAAAGCCGGCGACCGCGATGTCTTCGTCACGCCACAACAGAACGTTGTGGCCGCCGCAACCTTGTTGGGCATGCTCTAGCTCGGGCCTGATCACCAAGCCGCCCAGACTATCGCCAAGATCAAGGCGATGATCACAACGGCTGCCTGTCAGCAGCAATAGCAGTCGAACGACACAATTATACCGACCAACCGGTCGGGTTCTCTGGCAGCAGGCTCGTCTACATCAGCACGACGTCGGGCGGATGGCTCAAGTCGGCCACACGAGGAGTCGTGCCAAACGTTACTCGGCGACACCAACAACAATAATCGGCGGCGTCACCAGTATGATTGCCGGCCCAACCAAGACCTCCGAGTTCGTGTACAACGCGACCTTCGATACGACATCAATGCCCGACGCCGACAACACGACGAGGACGAGCGCCGCCGACTGGAGGACGAGAACGAGCGTTTCGGCCTTCACCACGAGCGGTTTAACCGCCGTGGTCGGAGCCGGAGCCCTCACGAAGATGAAGGCGTTCCAGCTTTCACCCATGATCTACAGGACGTCGACTGGCCGTTGGGCTTCAAGCCTACGGGGATAGAGAAATACGATGGCAAAACCAACCTCGAGTCCTGGCTCACTGTATACACCCTGGCAATACGAGCTGCAGGGGGTGACCACAAAGCCATGGCTAACTACCTCCCAGTCGCACTAGCTGACTCGGCAAGGACATGGCTAACAGGGCTCCTGAGGCAGTCGATTGGTTCCTGGGGAGAACTCAGGGAGCGGTTCATCGCCAACTTTCAGGGAACCTACGAGAGGCCGTCTTCTGAGCACGATCTATATCAACTACACCAGAAGAAGAATGAATCTCTGCACGAATTTATGAAGAGGTTCTCCGAGAAGCACAACCAGATCCCAATGATCAGAGACGAGGCCGTCATCGCCGCCTTCCGCAAGGGAGTAAAGGACACCCTGTTCATCGCGAAGTTCACTTGGAAGCCACCATCCTCCGTCTAGGGTCTCTTCGACATGGAGAACAAATACGCCGACTCAGCCGAAGCAGTCGCAGAGGCCCTCAACGAGAAGAAGGAGTCCCGACAGAAAGAACAAAAGGCGAAAGCCAACAACGAGCCATCACAAAACAAGACCGGCGGTCGCAAGCAGAAGTCGGACAATGAGGTGGCCACCATGTAGCGAACTCAGTCATGGCCCCAACGCAACAATGACTACCAGAAAGTCATGAATGGGCCTTGCCCCTTCCATCCCAGAGGCAAGCACGCGGCCAAAGACTGCTTCATGCTCAAGAAGTTTGCTTCCGAGCAGGTTTCATCATCTGGCGCCGACAAGGACAAAGATAAGTCAGATCAGGGTTTGGCTGATGATTTTCAAGATCCCCAAGCCGAGCTCAACCACATCTTCGGAGGGCCGTCTACCTACGAGTCCAAGCGGAAGCAGAAGCTTACAGCGCGCGACGTCAATTCAATCTCTACAGTAGACGCCCCCAATACTTGCGCTGGTCAGAGACGTCCATCATGTTTACCCGCGTAGATCACCCAGATCGGGTTTCACACCCGGGACGCTACCCACTCGTCCTGGACCCGGTCGTGAAGAACATCAAGTTGAAGAAAGTTCTCATAGACGGAGGCAGCGCGCTCAATATTCTCTTCACCAAGACCCTGGATGAGATGAAGATTCCTCGTTCACATCTGCGGCCGAGTACAGCACCCTTCCACGGGATAATTCCCGGCCTGTCTTCAACCCCACTCGAGTAGATTACCTTGCTAGTAACCTTCAGCACGCTGGATAACTTCCACACAGAAAACATCTGCTTCGAGGTCATCGACTTCGAGACTGCATACCACGCGATACTCGGATGACTGGTGCTCGCCAAATTCATGGCGGTACCTGTCGATGTTTTACACCGGCAATAAATATATGGGGCTACTCGGCGGATGGAAACTTGATGGATTGCAAAGAAACACGCAGAGATTTTATACTGGTTCAGGCCCTCGATGTGAGGTAATACCCTACGTCCAGTTGTGGTGTTATTCCTTTGAGGATTTGCGGTGGTGATTCTGGTGAACCAACTCAACCTGCCCTCATGGGGCGCCCTGCCTCCCCTTATATACTAGGGGACAGGGTTACAAGGTAGGAGTCCCAACCAGATTACGGCCAAGGGATCTCCTCTTAGAGATATAACGCACCTGACTAGGACTGTATATTCCTTTCTATACAAGGCAAAGTCTGCCGAATCTAGCTATATCTCTAATTATAAGGCTAGGCCCATCCTCTATCCGAGTGGCCCATATGCTTGTCATGAGGTACCCAGGGCCCATGGCACCCACAGTAGCCCCCGAGACCTTCATAGTTGAGTCATAGCTGATGCCGAGTGCTCATCCTCCATGGTGAAGTATTCCCGAGTGCATTGCTCCCGAGTACTCTTTGTCCGAGTGCTTCTTCTCCCAAGTCCTGCTTCATGTCAGCTGGCAGCGAGGCTATGAAGGGCTCCATGTAGATGTAGGAATAGTGTGCGCCGAATAGGCGCACCTATTAGGTGTAGCCCCCGATTTTGTGCTTAATTGTGAAGACAATTAAACATAAAGTCAAAGATCTTTAACCTTGTAGTCTTTCCCGAGTAGTATACTACTGGTATATGAGACTCTTCGGTATCATGTCAACCAGAATATGATTTATAGTCTTGCCGAGTAGGGAACTACTCGTATATAGGACTCTTCGACTTCATGTCAGTTGGAATGTGTGTTTATAGTCTTGCCGAGTAGGATGCTACTCGTATATGGGACTCTTCAGCGTCATGTCAGCTGGAAAGGGGGTGTTTATAGTCTTTCCCGAGTAGTATACTACGCGAAAATTAGACTCGTCGGCATCATGTCAGCCGGGATGATTATTTATAGTCTTTCCCAAGTAGTATACTACTCGAAAATTAGACTCGTCAGCTTCATGTCAGCTGGAAAAGGTGTTTATAGTCTTTCCCGAGTGGCGTCCCATTCGGAAGTTAGACTCTTCAGCTCGTCAGCTGGAAGAATGTTTATAGTCTTTCCCGAGTAGTATACTACTCGAAAGTTAGACCCCTCCGCATCATGTCAGCGGGAATGAGAAATTTATAGTCTCTCCCGAGTAGTGCACTACTCGAAAGTTAGACTCTTCAGCGTCATATCGGCTGGAATAATGTTGCCCATGGCAACTGGTGGCCACGCATGTAGGCCGAGTACCACTTTATGAAAATAAATCCATGGCGTGGTCAGGTGTACTCGAGAAAGATACCTGCATCCCCAATTTTAATGAAGACCAGCTTGTGATCCTTATAAGGATATATTCTCGAGACCTGGTGGATAAAACAGATATCCAAACATATATGTTTAGCAATAAGGCTCTCATGAAGCATATCTGTTTACCTCATCGGCTCCTATTGGTAGCACCAACGCTATAATTTCAATTCAGCCTGCGGGCGGCCCACATGGAGCATGCTACTGTAGGAACTCATATCTTGGTAGCCCGTTACTGAGTACGCCGGTCTAAACCGACCCACCCAATGTAGGCTCTATAAAATCACCATCCCTCGCATGTCAGGATGAGTTTTTGGTGTCGGTAACCGCAATCAGCCAGAGAAATCCCTATTCGCAAGCCTTTCCAACTTACGTTCCAAATGCAACCTGGTTGCCACAGAAGTCTGAGTAGGCATATTGCAGGATCTGCTTGCCCTCCTCAAGTGTGACGCGGTGCATGAGAACTCCGGATGCGCTTTGACGATGTAAGTCTTCTCTGACTTCAGGAGAGCCGAGCAGGGTACCCGAACCTTGCATTAGCATAGAATTCGGCTAGCGACCCTCATGGGGCATACCCTACCCAACAGAGTTATAGCCAAGCGAGGTACCCGAACCTTGCATTAGCATAAGATTCGGCTAGTGACCCTCATGGGGCGTACCTCACTCAGCCGAGTGATACACGACCCCCGACTAGTGCCGGAAGTCGGTTGTCAGCTCACATGGAGCGTAGCCGAGGAAGATGACGTCCCGACTGGCGCAATTACTCGGTAAGTAGCCCTCATGGAGCATCCCGAGTGTATTTTGGTAGACTTGTCTAGCCCCCGAGCGTAGGAGATAGGCTCGCAGCCCTGAGTTCCTGTCACGCATATCCGGAGCTGGGCCTGCAATATAAAGATATCGGATGAGTAGCATCTGATGATGGAAATAATCACCCGAATAAAATGTATTTTACAATACATGTAAATACGAGTTTTTCCTCTTTTTGATATTAATTTCCCCGAGTAGTTGACCCCTTATGTTTAAACACTCTGCCCGACTAGTCATAGCCCCCTAGCGTCGGGAGTTGGCTGATGGCTCTTTCCCAGACACGCGTTTTGGGTGACTTGAGTTCGTCTTTCATGGAGCAAAGTTTCACGGATCAGGGTTTATGCTACTCAAGTACTTTTGCACTCATTTAAGAGCAAAAACAGAGAAGAGTGCAGCTTGTGCACCTATTAGGTGTAAGCGGCATTGGCAAGGCCGAGTGAAGAAATATTTATTAGGAAGCGACTTAGCTGTTCGGTATTTCGGAGTGGGGATGCCATCCTTGTGTTTGAGCTTGTGAGCCCCTGAGCATGTCACTTGTTGTTCTGATAATCTTCAGTTGTTGAAAGTCGAAGACGATTGTGACCGACTGCCACAATGAAGCCGCCTGACTTGCGTTTGCGATTCCCGGCTTTAGTCGGGACCGCGTCGTTGGTGCCCTCCTGCTTCTTCTGTCAGGATGCCTTTTTATCTTCAAGGGCCTCAGCAACAGCGTGGGCTGAGTCGGCGTATTTGTTTGCCATGTCGAATAAAGCCTTGACAGAGTTGGGAGGCTTCCGTGTGAATTTGTCGATTAACGAGGTGTCTTTGACTCCTTTTCGAAAGGCGGCGATGACGACCTCATCCTTGACATTAGGGATTGAGTTCCTCTTCTCAGAAAACCTCTTAATGAAGTCACGAAGAGACTCGTTCTTCCTTTGATGCAACTGATATAAGTCGTACTCAAAAGATGGCCTCTCGTATGTCCCCTGGAAGTTGGCGATGAAGCATTCTCGGAGTTCTGCCCATGAGCCGATTGATTGCTTGGGAAGTCCTGTTAGCCATGTCCTCGTTGAGTCGGCTAAAGTGACTGGGAGGTAGTTAGCCATGACTTTGTGATTTCCTCCAGCTGCTCGGATCGCCAGAGTGTAGACCATGAGCCAGGACTCGGGATTGGTCTTGCCGTTGTATTTGTCGATGCCTGTAGGCTTGAAACCCGACAGCCAGTCGACCTGTTGTAGCTCCTGGGTGAAGGCCGGTACTCCATTTTCATGAGGACTCCGACCCCGACTACGGCGGCGAAACCGCTCGTGGTGGAAGCCGAAGCGCTCGTTCTTGTCTTCCAGTTGGCGTTGCTCATCATCTTCTCGTTCGTGGTGTCGAGCATTGATGTCCTGCCAAAGATCACGTCGTTGTTGGCCTCGAAGGTCCTGATCATCCCGACGGTTGCTTTGACGTCGCCGGTTGTCGTTGGGGCTGCCAAGTGACGCCTGACGTGCCTCCGTATGCAGCCGACTGGAGCCAGCCGCTCGGCGTCACTTTGAGGTAGATGAGACTGCCGTTGGGAATGTCGACCGGTTGGTCGGTATGAGGGTATCACTCGACTGTTGGTGCTGCTGACATGCAGCAGCGGTAAGCAGGGCTTTTATCCTTGCGATTGTCGGGGTGGCCTGGTGATCAGGCCCAAGTTGGACCGTGTCCAGTAGGGTCGCGGCGGCCACGACGTTCTGTTGTGGCGTGATGAAGACGTCGTGGTCGCCGACTTTTGTTTGGAGGGTTTGTTGCTGAGTGGTTTGCCCAGCCCTGCGTAGGCCATCGTTGCGGGCGTGTAGGTGTCTTGCTTCTTCCTCCTGTTGTTCTCGCAGTCGGCAGGCCTCCTCCTCTTGTTGTTCGTGTAGTCGGCGTGATTCCTGAGTAGGAGTAGAGCCTTTGGATGCCATGAAGATTTCTCGTGGCGGGAAGAAGCTTGCCGAACTGCTGTCCGACTTAGAGTCGGAATCCGACTGGGAGTCGTAGTCCGACCGAGAGTCGTAGTCAGAATAGTTGATGGGGGTGATTACAACTCCGACCTCCCTAGATCCGATCTCGAGCGGCTCGGGGCCGTATCCGAGTCGAACTCCAGAGGATCGGGTTTGCCGCGTCGGATGTAGATCGTAGATATCCGCGGCGTCGCCGAGTCCCGAACGGAAATTGACGATCTCTTCCTTTTTCGGCCCGATCTCGGCCGTCTCAAAACCGAGTCTGAGTCGAACACCGAAAGGAAGAGTTGTCCCTGGACTCGGGCATATCGGATATCGCCGCAGCATGTCGTGAAAGATTGCTGCAGCATCGTGTAGGCCGACTGGCGTGGAGTCGGCTAGTTCCCTGGCAGATCGGATCGAGTCCGAGTCGGCCAAGGTGAGATTGCCGATCTGGTCGGCGATGAAGTCGAGGCTTCTGAATGCGATTGTATCTCCAGGGGAGAGTTTGCCGCCGTCGACTTTGGTTGCTGGATCCATCGAGCTTGTAGATGTAGATCGCGCCGATCCCCCTACCTGGCGCGCCAACTGTCGATGTTTTACACCGGCAATAAATATATGGGGCTACTCAGCGGATGGAAACTTGATGGATTGCAAAGGAACACGCAGAGATTTTATACTGGTTCAGGCCCTCGATGTGAGGTAATACCCTACGTCTAGTTGTGGTGTTATTCCTTTGAGGATTTGCGGTGGTGATTCTGGTGAACCAACTCCACCTGCCCTCATGGGGCGCCCTGCCTCCCCTTATATACTGGGGACAGGTTACAAGGGGAGTCCAACCGGATTACGGCAGGGATCTCCTCATAGAGATTAATGCACCGACAGAGACTGTAGATTCCTTTTCTATACAAGGCAAAGTCTTGCCGAATCTAGCTATATCTCTAATTTAAGGCTGGCCCATCCTCTATCCGAATGCCATAATGCTTGTCATGAGGTCCCAGGGCCATGGCACCCAAGTACCGCACTTACATACAAATGGTGCTCAAGATACACAGGGTCGCAGGAGTCCTCTCCCTCCGAGCATGTCAAGCAAGCCTTCACCTACGACAAGGAGTTTGCGAATTGGCTCAATCAAAGAGCGCAGTCGGGGCGCAACAGCATTTGGCAAGCCGTCACACCGAAGCAGTCGAAGAAGACCAGTTCCAGCAAAAGCAACGATGCAGAAATTCAGCGGACCTGACACAAAGAAGAATCCCCCTGACCCTTCTGACCGCATCAAGATGCCTAGTCGGGACCGGACTTGACCCCAAATAGGAAGAGAGTGCTTGTTACTTCCTCAGCTAAAAGAATTTCGCGTGGAAACCCGTCCGACATGCGGGCGTACCAAGAGAGGTGATCGATGCACGCCCTCAACGTGAAGACAGACGCCCAAGCCAGTAAGCAAGGCTGGGCGCTTTCCTCAAGGACCGTAAAGATGCTATCGGAGGAAACAGCTTCTCGCAGCCAGGTTCTCAGAAGATGCATCCCCGGGATTGGCGGTGGCAAACGCCAGTTTGGTCACGAGAAGAAAGAGGTAGGTAAGATTGTGCATGTGCATCGCTGACACGATCTCGAACAAGGCCTGCCCCATGGATCCATTGGGGTTACCGAGAATCGGACAACGTGGGGAGTCAAGCTGGCGGGTGCGAACTTGCAGCTTTTCGACTGCACTCGGGCATACCATCAAATCAATCTGATAGGCGGAGGACTGCTAGACATCATTTATCATGCCCGTTTGAGCATACTGTACATCACTATGCCGTTTGTTTGAAACAATGCTTGGAGCAAGCGATCACAGGCAATTCAGCAGTGTTTACACACTCAGATCGGGTGCAACGTGGAGGCCTACAGATGACGTGGTGACCAAGACCAAGTCAAGAAGACCTCATCACTCAATCTGGAAGAACTTCCAAATCTTCGAAGATTCAAGATGAAGTTGAACCCGGAAAAGTGCGCTTCGTGTGCATCCGGCAAGCTACTTCAGCTTCATCGTCTCGCATCGCGCAGTGAGGCCAAACAGAGAACAGTCAATGAATCATGAACATGGCACCCGACTAACCACAGGACGTCTAGAAGCTGATAGGCTGCTGGTGGCACTCTAACCGTTTATTCTCTCGCACTCAGCCGCGAAGGGGCATGCCTTTTCACGCTCAAGAAAGCGATAATTCCAACTGGACTCCAAGCCCAGCAACCTTCAAGACTTCAAGGCAATTTCTCACACACCCCCTGTGTTGGCGCACCCATCCAAGAATCGTAATGCTAAATCTGGTGGCAACTAATCAGGTAGTCAGCACGGTGTTGGGTGTCGAGCGATCGACCAGGGTCCCATCCAAAAGTTTCAACGGCCAGTTACTTGTCAGCGAGGTTCCCTTGCCGATCAAAACAAGATATTCGAGGTCAAAAGCTGCTCTATGGCTACTCATCACTGTCCGGCAGCTGGTGCCTATTTCCAGCACATAAGTATGGTGGTCCATCGTTTCCCCTTAGGGACGTCCTGCATAATGGCGAGGCACCGCTGAATCGCTAAAATGGGCCGTCGAGCTGATAGTGTTCGACATCAGCCGTTTCAGCCACGGACAGCAATCAAATCCCAAGCTTTCTAGCCGACTTCGTGGTCGAGTGGACGAAGTTCAATATGGAACTACATCAACAGCGAAGATAGAGTATTGGACATGTACTTCGACGGTTCTCTACGGATGCCGGTGCTGGGCTTAGCACATACTGACATCCCCCACCGCGAAAAACTCAAGTACGTTCTACAAATCATTCCGGCTTCCCCAGACGTCGCTGAGGTACTGAGGCACTTATCCACGGCGTCCGCATGCTATATCACTTCGCATTTCGTCGATTGGTTGTGCGTGGAGACTCCCCAACGCGTGTACCAGTCATGAAAGACTGGCAGTCTCGACGACACATGGTGGTATATCTATCAATGAGGTCGCAAGATGGAGAACAAGTCGACGGGCTGGAGATAACGACAGTCCTACGAAATTACAATATCTGCAGACAGCTGGCAATATGGGATCCAAGCGAGAAGCCGGTCCCGACAGGGATCTTGTCGAGCAACTCAGGGCCGTGCAGTCACTGAGAAACCAAGTGCCAAAGCAGTCGGTAGGCGAACTTCCCCGCAATAGACGAGGTATGCACATGTCAAGATTGGCGGACTCCTGTTCTCCAATTCCCTCTGGATTGATGAACTCCGCAAAGACCGCAGTGAAGCTGAATGCCTCGAACATGAAGCATAGAATTTCTTAGTCGTCCGGAAGAAGAACCTGTACCGAAGAAGTGCATCCGGTTCACGTCATAGCGTGCGTCACCACCGTAGGAGGGCAAGCAGATCCTGCATGTCGATCCACTCGGGCATATGTGGCACCATGCCGCATCCAGGACCGTTTAGTCGGAAAGGCTTACCGGTAGGGATTTTTCTGGCAACAGCAGTACCAGATCCAAAGAAATGTATTCGCAATGCGAGGGTTGCATTTACGCTAGACAAACCAATCTCCCACCCAGAACTCCAAACATCCAATTCTTGGCCTTGAAGTATGGGGGTCTTGGACATGGTGGGCCTTTCAAGAAGCGTCGGAGGGTCAACACTTGTTCGTCGCAGTGATAATTACAAGTGGATTTACGCAACCCGTTGCACATAAATAGGCAATCGAGCAAAGACTCATCATGAGTAATAACTCACGAGGGTCCCAACCGCATCATCACCGACAACAGTACTCAGTTCACGGGCGGCGTTTTTCTAAGATCTGTGACATTTTCGGCATAGGTCTACTATGCATTGTGGCACACCCGGGAGCATGGCAGGTTGAAGAGCCACGTATGGTTTACAAAG
>RYFJ01003742.1:0-116653 GCA_003991445.1 Oryza meyeriana var. granulata | reverse complement strand
TCTCTTTCTACGCCGAGTTTATAAACTCCTATAGAACAATGATCTTGCTTATTGTGCAACATTGCCGGGTTATGTGCAGAAGCCCACACAAATTTAACGAGAGCAATGTGGATACAATATTGACCCTGAGTTCTTGGAATTGCTAAATCACCTGGAGGTAAAGTTTGTCTTGACTTAATTGCCCCTCTTAAGGCTAGACATCCCCACGAGTCACGCGGATAAACTACCGCCTAATTCGTTTGCTACCGTCTCTGTCCTACCTATGACCTTCATTATCAACAATCAAACTTCCAAACAAGCAGTCTCTGAGTAAAGGCACGGATGATACCAAGAAGCCTAAAAGACATCTTAATTATCTTATCACCTAAACACTTTCCATTTCCAGCCGAACCCACTAAGAGAAGTGAGGTATGTAATCACACTCCTACTGGTTTCGGGGCCTTAATGAATGCAGCCTTTATCCATCGGGTACTCACAACTTGCAAACACACAAATCACAAACATTTGACACAGCCTATCTATACCCTCCTGGCCTATTTTCTTCGTCAATTGCTAGCACCACCAAACCTTTCTCCTTTAAGATTGCGTTTTGATTACAGTCATGGTACTGCTTTATGGTATGTAATGGAGACTTTAGATTTCCCACATGCGCTTGCTTCATAAACGGAGCTCCAAGACCATTATACGGATGTTCTCCTTGTCTGTATATAACAAAATGGAAGCCACCAAAGAATCAGAAATAATGCATCATTCCAAACTCCGAACTCAACACAGATTATTCCCGCTATAACCCTCTCGCAAAATATGTTGCACCCAGCCTCAGCTGTCCCTTCTTCTATATTTCTTCTTGACTCTCTGATCAAAAAAAATAATCACAGAGGTCATCTTTGTTCAATAATAAACTATATCGCAGAACAGGCGACCTGCATCCCCCACAGACGCAAGAGACCTTCGGTGAATTTCCAAGACTGCCACAAATCCTTGACTGACTATACCGCAGATTTAAACGAATCAAAATCTTCAACAACAACTCCAACGGTAACCCCATGGCCTTCCATGGCGTTGCAGTAACTTTTCTGACTAAGGGATTAGCCACACATTAGCTTTCTGGATGATAATGGATTCCGATGTCATAGTCCTTGATCAACTCTAACCTCTTCGTTTGCCTTAAGGTTCAGATTCTGGCTAAGGTAAAGATATACTTCAAACTTTTGTGGTCTGTATACTTCGCTACGGTTTGCGTGATAAGATGAGTGTCTCAAATCTTCAGGGCATAGCCACTACAGCTGCCAATTCCAAGTCATGAGTAGGATATTATTCTCATGAGGCCGTACGCTGCCGTGAGGCATACTGCACAACCTCCTTCTTGCATCAGCACACATTCCAAACCGTTGCCGAGACGCATAACACAACGTAACTGAAATCCTTTCTTGATCTGGCATGATCAACACAGGTGCGGTTACGTAAGCTTCTTTCTTCAACTCTTGAAAAGCTCCGCTCACACTTTGGTGTCCATGCTGAAAATTTCACATTTCCTTCTGGAGTAAATGGGGTCATCAAGGCTTCGCAATTCGGGAAAAATTTCTATAATCACGGTAATCACCTGCAATGCCTAAGAACTCCGAATCTCCAAACGATTGCGGGCTACTTCCACTTGTCACCGACTCCACGATTGGGTTGGGTTTACCGCAATCCCGCCAGCGGCGCGACACTGTCCGCAGAAACTTCACTTTTGGAAGCCAAAACTCACACTTGCCTAACTTGGCATACAATGATATTGGCCGAAGGGTCAAAAATGATACGAAGGTGCTGCTCATGTTTGCCTTGTCTTGGAAGTAGACACAGGATATCAACAATGAAACCACCACGAAACTCCATGAACCACTGTTATTCATCAAGTTCATAGAATTGGGGTGTTAGTCCACCTCGGGAAAAACCATAACTGTGCACTCATATAAACCCATACCGAGTGGTAAAAGCAGTTTTGGAATATCTTCCTCCCGAATCCTTGATGATGATAAACCCGTGCGAAGACTAGTCTTGGAAATACTGTGGCTCTTTCCTAAGCTGATCAACAGATCATCAGATGCCGAGGTAGTGGGTACTTTTTGATAGTGACCATTGAGTGCGCGATAATCAAGGCACACATCTTTGATGTTCCATCTTTCTTTTCGCACAAAAATGAACTGGCGCTACCCCACGGCAGACGTGCTAGTCTGATGTAGTCCTTACAGACAACGTCTTCACTTGCTCTCTCAGCTTTGCCAACTCAAGTTAGGCTCCCATCTTCTATACGGTCTCATTGTGGATAAGGGCGGTCTTTGGGTAGGTCTAATGCTAAACTCAATATCTCTCTTAGGTGGCGTTGCCAAGGTAGATCATCAGGGAGAAGACATCAGGATAATCTAAGTACCGACAGGTATCTCTGCGATGGCTGCCTGGTTTAGCGATACCGGAGAAGATGAAGGTGGAGGAGAGCAGCAGCAAAGATGCACTGTTTCTGCCCAAAGGGCAGGGGTTAGGGTCACTGTTCCCCTAGTGGCACAATCACAAGGTCCTTGTGCCGAGTTAACTAGTTCATTCGCCTAGATGACATCTAATCTCTTCTGATCTTGATTAGAATAAATTTGGCCAAGGAAAGGGATAACCGCTGAATTTCTAAGGTCACAAAGGGGCTAACTGGGGTGGTATGTTTGATTTCCTGGTGTGTTAACCATGATAGACTTTTATCCAAATTCCATCTGGAACCCAATGTTTTCTTGCAAATCTCTACGATATAAAAGAATGTGTAGCACACCGATCAAACAAACTGTTGCAGTACGAATTAACAGGGACGTACTAGGACGACTGTCGAGGCAGTTTGAGCCTTGTCCTGCAGTGATGTGGTTCACTCTAGCCTTGATCACGTGCTAGAAGGTTACCCGATGTGGTTGACTTGAGGCGGCTTTAGGCAGTTGGACACTGAGACGTAATGTCCTGGATCACCACAGTTGTAGCGCGGTAGGGCTTCCCTCCAACTTCACTTCTGTGACGGGCTGGTTGGTTGCTAGGGCCATGACTGGCCGAGGAGGACGGTTTGCTCCAACGTTGTTGCCAGTAGTGTTGGTGTAGACTGGCGGTGCAGGCGAGGGTTGCCGATGAAGATCCTCCTTGCTGGGTCTGGACGGTCCGCACAACACGTTGGCTTAATGACTAGGGGATTGTGGTGCCCGGAAACTTGCCTGACTAACGCTCCATCGGTTGTGTTGTGTTCTTCCTGACAATAGCTTTGACCAACCAAGTTTCTGGAGAATCCTGTAATCACGGAGAGTAGTTTGAACTAAGAGTTCATCATTCAATCCGTCCAGAAACTTCCTTGGATCCGGTTGGTGTCAATGCTAACATCAATCTGGGGCATAGCAGGCAAGACGGTTTTGAATCTCATAAAGAAACTGGTCGCGACCCCGGTTCGCCTTGTCTTTTAGTGCCAAAACTCATGCTTCTTGTAATGCCACTACTCTAGCAGGGATATGCTCTTCTTAAAAGCGGCGGCCAACTCGGGCCCAAGTGATAGGCTGTCCACGCTCGGTCGCTTTTCTAAAAATGATCCCACCATTCTGACGCAGGACCATGTAGCCCTGGTTGTGACATGAAAGAGCCTCTCCGGTCTGTGCACTATAGAAGGTCCAGTTTCTTCTCACACAATGCAACCATCCCCAACTTTCCACGGGATTAGTTGTGGTAGAGAAAGTAGGAGGCCTCACTCACAAATCTCTGTGAGCTTGTTCTGTGGTGGAGGGGGAGGCGCCTGCTGTTGTGCTGATTCTGCTGGTTTTGCATCTGTTGGACTATGTTCATCAACTGCGTTTGTTTGCCAAGACCTGGGCATGTAAGATTGTCGTCCTTGATGGGTGGTCCATTAGGTGCACCCTGCGCGATTGTTGTTCCCAGCATTACCATCCTGGTTGCTTCCGTTACGTGTGTTCACATCTGCAGACGCAAGGATGAGAAGAAGAGAAAGAGCCCTTGAGAATGGAAATTTCCTATTAGCTTACAATTTCACTTTTCATTACTCTAAACTAAGTGATTAATATTTATGTTAGCTTACATCACACCATCAGCACTCCTAACTTAAACAGTTACATCACCACCCCTGACATAAACTACTGCTAAACCCACACACCAGCATTTCCTAGGCACACACTGCTAAACACATGATATGAGGTCAATCATGCTAAGATGCTACTAAGAAGCTTTCTCAATGGGGTGAAGGACTTCTTCCTTGCTCCGAGTTGTGTTCAGAATTCCCCTTTCATCTCTTGAGTATCACCGCACTCCCATTGCAGTGAGTGCGAGCGCACTGTCTTCTGACCCCTCCGAAGGTGTGCTGGAGCTTTGCCCTTCCGGCCCGAGTGCCGTCGTTGTGCAGCCAGGATACAGCCCTTAGTCACCTGTGTCGGAAACAACCGCCCAACCTCCCTTGGCACGAGTGGGCCTGGTCGTTAATAAACGGGTCTTAGTGTTAGCTGAATCCAAGGTGGAAAGACGAACCCTCTTTCCTTGCGGTGGTGCGGATCTTGGCTCCTTCAAGGGGGTGCTTCTCCTTTGGCCAGGGCCAACTCTTGCTTAACTGGTCCACTTGGTTCTGCAGTCTAAATCTTGGTGCATTCTATTCCTCATTCTTACCGTTCATGAGCTGATCACCACATCAGCCCGAGCGTTTGTCCATGTGGCACTCAACATCCTTAAAGTCGTTTGAAGGTCGTTGTACTGTTCTCTGCTCCTAGGGTTCTGGTAGCTGCTCTACTCATCGGTGTGGGTCCTAGACGGTGTGGTAGTTGGTAGGCAATGTTCCTCAGACAAGTGGCGTAGCGGTGACGAGGTCTTCCAATAGCTTCCAAAGCCACCTCTTGACATGCATGCTCAAAATTTCTTCCTCCTGCTTAAAAGATCATTGGATGGGACTCCTCACGTTATTAACTGCGTGAAAGGCGGATGCGGCACTTCTCTTCAAAGGGGTTGTGAGTGACTTGTCTGTATTCAGGGCCCGGATTTGTACTATGGTGAAGGCCATATCTCATACTCCTTGAAAATCCACCAATTCAAACCAAACTGCACTGGCTCTCGTTTGCCCATCTATGGGAGCTGAAATGAAGATTTTCAATTTTGACTAGTTAACAAACAAAGTTTTGTTTGCAAATAAAAGGGTAAAGAAAGTAGTAAAAATTTTTATCAAAAGTAAAAACAATGAATTAGCTACTTGAGGGTTTTTTTTCAGCAAGAAAGAACTTAAATTTTGAGAGAAGAAATCAATTGAATAAAAAGAATTTTTTTGACCATTAACTCTTAATTAAAGAGAAGAGGAGAGGGTAGACCGTAAGTTTAAGATCTCTTTTTTTTAAGAGGCTCTTAGGGGTACCAGGGGCTTATCCTGCAGGTCAAGGTGGCTCTGATACAACTTTGTCATGCGTAGAATTTTCAATAAAAATTCTAGCGTTTATTATGTGTAATCCTATCAAGGGAATCAACCACGGGCACACATGACATAGTTGATAATACAAGTAATGGTCTACATATCGAAAGTATTTATTACAGAGGGAATGGTGCCTCTCAACTAAAGAAGTTCTAACAGTGGTAGCAAACTAAGACAAAAGCGTGATGAAACCCCACTCCAACGAGCTTGGACCGGGACCTCCCAGCTTAATCCCCAGCAGTCTCCTCGCCATGAAAGTTACTCCTCTGGATGTGATTGTTGATTGGCGACAAGGTGAGTACATGAATACTCCGCAAGCTACGACAGCAAATAATGCAAGTGCACAGGATAGCAAATGATAGCATAATAGAGCTCAAATTTACATAACAACATTTAATAAAGCATTTAAGACAATAGTAACTCATAATTACTCAACAATTATCGACACTATAACCAATCACCAAAATGGCATGGCCCAACAACTTTGTTATCCACCTGGAGCTAACCATGATATCCTTCAATAATTTCAAATTTAGTTAAATGTGGGACTAATCACACAGAAACATTGCTAGGAGTCTTGCCCTTAACCGGTGGCACGGCTATTCGAATAGTTTTACTCTAGCCAGAGGTGTACCAATTTCCACAAGACACAACTCCACAACACATCACTGTGCACCTTGATACCACCGGTACCTTTTGACGGTACCACTCTGGCCCTCGGAAAGAATTGTGACAGGATTTTCCATGTAACTCGCACAATAGAGAGAGCCTCCCGCTAAACATAGTCTCCGGTAGGGGTGATCAGTGCCTTCCCACAAGACGCCTGAGCCCGAAGCATGGCTTACTGTCACTGCCATTGTGGACTTAGATATCAGGCAAAAACACGCCCTGGTGCCTTCCTATTGAACTAGGTACCTTTAAAGGCAATACAAAAACAGTTAAAACAGTACATGAACACATGAACAGTACAAACGATATTATATTTTTAATGGGTAGATCTATGATTTTTAAAGAATTTTGCAAGTTGAATACCCAAACGGAGTTCGGTAGTATAAGTTATGAATCAGTTTAGAAGTTTAAACCCCTTTTAAAAGCTTTTAAAAAGAATTAACCGATTTGTTGCGTCATTACTGAATTAGGGATTAACTTTTGGGAAAAGCTTTAATGGCAATCATCGGAGAGAGAGATACGAGGTGAACTGTCCGCTGACAGATGGCCCACCTGGACAGAGAGAACAGGAGGGGTGCTGGTCCACGGTGGATCGAGTCCATCGGGGTCCATAGATCATCCGATGGCTGGGATCTTAAGGATCGGATCGGACGGTCAAGCAAATGATCCACGTTTTAGATAGATCGGAGGGCTAAGACTTAATCTAACTTTGATCGGGCAGCTGAGGTTTGATCTAACGATCTAAAGCCGAATCTAACGGGAAGATCCAACGCTTGAGATTAGATCGGGCAATCGGACAGCTCGGATTAGATCGAGCGGGTCTGGCTGGCACCGTACGTGGTAGCCACGTTGACGGCTGAGTCAGCATGGGCGACCGGCAGCGACGGCGTGGCACAAGGACAATGGTCGTCGGCGATCGGCAGCACGGCGGCGCGCAGCGAGGACAGAGAACAGATAGAGGGAGATCGCACGATTCTCACGTGGGTAAGACGGCGCGAACAGCGACAAGGAGGCAACCGCCGGTGAGCTCCTGGCAGCGGCGGTCTTGGAGTCCCTGACGGCGACCACGCTCCGACGATCCCCCAGTGACCTAGAGGCAGGCGGCCAAGCTTCCCTGTATCAGGGCGGTGCCTCACTGTCACGGTGGCAGCAAGCGCGCGGCGATGGCGGAGGTGGCGGCTAGAACGCGGCTATGGTCCTGGCGGCAGGCGGCGGGGATTAGTCCCGAATGCGAAGGAGGTAGCTAGGCTAGCTAGGGCTCAATCTAATGCACGGAAAGCTCCTAGGGGTCCACTCGACTTGCTATTAAGGTGGAAAGGGCAGAGTCCGGCTCGGGTTTGGTGGCGCGGCGGATTAGGGTTCTCCTCGGAGCCCGAAGCTTCACGAGTCCGTTGCGGTGTTGATTCCTAGATTTTAGCGCTGTGATCTTGAGGGAAAGAGAGAGGAGACATTGGGGCAAAAACCCCTCAACCGATTTGATCCGAACCCAACGACGAGGGAATTTGGAGGCAGACTCCGGTGGCAGCGCTGCTGGAGCAGCTCAGTCTCCGCGGGGAAGACGGATCTGACAGGTGGACCCACCTGTTGGCAAGGAAGGGACGCGGCAACGCAGGCCGTGTGGGCAGGACGTGCACACGCGCGGAGAAGAGAAGGAACAGTGCTGGGCTAGATCAGGTCAAGCATAGGAAAAGGGTTTTTAATTTTCTTTTTCCTTTTATTTTTTAATGCGTGTGACTTAATTTAATTCACCAAAATGCTTCCCTTAATCAAATAAATCCCAGAAAATTCCAAAAATATTAAGCAAAAAAATTTAATAAAAATCATTTCCAATCCATTTGCTATAAATTTTTCTCTGATTTTATTATTTCACTCCTTGTGGGCTTTTAATTTAATTTCTAAAATTCCTTTTTCACAATTATTTTTATATGGGGGTAAATTCAAGGTGTTACATGGTGCGGCAGGTAGAGCCCTAGAGGCGGCACACTACGGCACGGAAGACCAGTTCGCTGTGGCGCGGTGAAAGCAACAGTGAGGTGGCACAATCGGGCAAAATCCCGGACGACGTAGGTACTAGGGATAGAGGGGAACGGCTGGCGAGTGTGCTGCACCTTGCGACAGCGAGAAGCGGCACAATCCGGGTTGAAGTCAAGGCAGTGACGAACAGGGCACGGTGGTAGGGCGCATTTCGAGCAAGGTGATGGTGCTTGTAGATCATCCTGAGGCGGTGGTGACGCCTCCTCCGGTCCCGCGGCCGCCTCCTCTTGAGTGCGACGTGCTCTGCGGTCTTCCCGCTCTTGGTGTGATGGCGATGTGGTGGCAGGGTGACGCGGGCGATAGCGGCTTGGTCTGGTGTGGAGCGGTGAGCTCCGCCTAGTGGGATGACGATGAGTGGTGGTGGAGGAGGCTGTGAATCGAGCGGGGTGATTCAAGGGTGATTGGGAACGGTACGACAGCTCGACCCTTTATATATGCTAGCGGCGGAGCCATTAGGCGTCGCAGCGGCTAGGACAGGGTGGCAAGCAAGAACGGGGTTGGTGGCGCGGTTAGGCGGCGCATGAGGGCGGAGACGTTTGACGAACCATCGGTCCATGGTGAGGTCCCAAGGCGTGACTCGGCTCGGACCACTGATCCAAGCAGTATGGTGGAAGGGGGCAATGGCAGAGCGACGAGGGACGGACGTGCGGCTCGGCGCGCTCCTCCACCTTAATGGGGCAGAGCACGCGTGACCAAGGGGGAGGGGGACGCGACGGGGCGGGCGAGTATGGGCGATGCCAGTGGCGAAAGCTCGGGGATGGGCTAGGCGCAGGCAGAGGGAGATGGGCCATTGCATTGCATCGCTGTAACGGCCGATGGTGACCAAGGATGGGCACTAAGGCCGCGGTTGGTGCAAGCGAACTGTCGAGCAACAAGATGGCACGGCCGTCGTAATGGCAGTCATAGTGCGTGCATGATGATGAGGGTATGAGGGAGGACGTCAGCGGCATAGGCAGCGGCGTGATTGGGTCGTCCCGGAGGCAAGTTGGCTCAGCGTCCCATCGGCACGGTGCACGGATGCAGGCGAGGCGCAGCGCACGTCTGACCCGAGCGGGTTGGGGAAGATGGCCGTCCGAACGGCTCTGCGCAGATGCCCGTCGGGTGAAGACATAGGCTGGCAGGTAGGGTCGAGTGGGAGGAAACCGGGCGGGCGCTTGCGCAAGGGTGGGCTGGCGGACGGTGGTGGTGGCCTGGTTCGGTGTCTCCTGGGCCGCGAGTTGGGCCACTCCGTTTGGGCTACTGCGGTGGGCTAAAAAGAAAGAAAGAAAGTGAAAGGGAGAAAGAGGGTCGGTCTGGTAGGGAGAAAAGGGGGATTTTTGGCCCAAGGATGATTTGGCAAGGCTTAAGGGTTGAGATTTTCCAAAATAAAATGAAGTCTTTGGGAGGGAAACCCTAGGTTTTATTTTTAACATAAATTCTCATTAGGGTTTGGGATGGGCTTAAAGATGCTAATAAATTTTTATATTGGCACCAGCAAAAATAAAGATGGAACTCCAGAAGATCCAGCATGATGCAATCCTTCTAAAAATTTTTGTTAGTTCCGATTCTTAGCTCCGGTTTTTTTATTCCCAAATTTCCAGAATGTTACATATACTTTAGTGAGAGCATCTGCTTTATGCTGGGTTCTATAAATTAATAGAAATGATATGGTTTTGACAAAACTCTTCCTAAATCTTATACGCAAGTACTTTTTAGGGAAACATACTGGGTTTTGGACCCAGCTACAAAATTAGAGGAGAACCAGGAAAGCATACACACTGTATGTCAAAATTTAGAGACAGCGGTCATGCAAATCTTTGTTAACTTCGGTGGAGATTTACTAATAGGATAGCTGCTTGAATAAGATGTATCTCTGCTTTTATGTTGGTGTGTTCTAAACTTGTCGTCTCTTCATCTTTTGATTCTGTCATTTGCACTTGGTCGGATGTTGATCAAAAACTTTGTAATAAGTGATTGTAGCTTCTGTTAAAGCAAAGATCTGGTTATCCACAATCCATTATAAAAACATGACTTACTGCAATTACTCAATTTTTTGCATTTTGAAAGATTGTTTTATACTTGAGTGTATTCTAGTGAGAGATAGAAAGGGAGGGAGACAGAAGTAGGTACCTATTAAAGGGAATATATCGTGTGCACACCAGCTTCCCATATACTCACCATACAGATCAACTAACAATTGTCACCAAAAATTCTAGAAAAAATTATACATATACTTTTAATAGTATACATCTATGTGTAAAAGTCTCATCTTTAAATTCATTATATTTTAGTCGTAATAAAAAAGACAAATTTCTAACGAATTTATACTCTTAAAACTATCAGGTTTTTTATTTTTTATGGATAAAATATAATGAATATGAATATAAGACTTTACACATAGGTATAATACTATTGAAAGTACATGTATAAATTTTTTTAGAATTTTCGGTGACAATTGTTAGTTAGTATGCATGATAAGTACACGGGAAGCATGTGTGTATAGGATATGTTCCCCAAAACAAGTTAAAGTACAAATGTGAACATTCCAAAATGCTTAATGCAAATTAATTCAGAAAATTTTTCCAACCTTAATTAATTACTTTGCCGCTTTCCCTAGCCAACCTACATGATCGTTACATGCGTGGGCATTACATTTCGAGACACCCTGTTCCCGATTCGTTACTAGATAATGGGAGTGTAGGGCACGGTATATCATTTTCTATTTGTGTTGGCGTGCACAAATGGCGCCACATTAGTTCCGCACAGGTCCATTATAAATTCCAGGAACTTATGCATGAAAGGCAAGCTGTGATGAAGTACCAGTTGCACTAACCTACGAGCTACTCCTTTCTCTAAAATATAATAATTTTCAGAGTTTAAATTTATCTTAAATATAACAACCTACAACTTAGTACTTATAAAATGTGTCATTTACTACTAAACTATCAATACTACCTATTGTCTTCGGTATTACCTAATCAGTTCAGGCCCACATCTCACCCATCTCAAGAAGACAAATAAGTACTCAACTCCTTAATAGCCGTGTTAAGGATTAAAGCTTGCTGTATTTTGGGATGGAGGAAATATGATATACTTGATGCAGCTGCTATTTTGTACTCTCATAGAAATCTATACTAATATAAAATGTACCAGTTTTATCTAGCAATTCCACAATCCTACCAATCCCGCAATCCAACAGACTATATCCATCTACGTCAAATGAACGGGCCAGATCACACCCCCTTTCTCCTACACCTTGGACCCCCCCCCCCCACCCCTCCCTTCCCTCTCACCCCTCTTCTTTTCTCCCCCGCAACCCTACCACGCTGCTTGGACATCGCCTCGGGTGCCCCTCCTTTTCACCCGCTGTGCCGCCCTCTCTACCACCGCTTCCACTGGCTCGAAGGAGCTCTCCGGCTCGTTCCCCTCCTCTCTCTGCCCCTTAGCCGCCTCCACCAATAGCCCGCCTCTACCATGCCTCACCTCTACCGCCGCAACACCTCTCCTCTACCGTCTCTGCCTCAAGCACCGCCGCCTATCCTCATTGCCTCCACCACCCCTGTATCCCGCGCCCCTACTCCGGAACCCCCTCACACCCTAAAACCCTAGCTCCCTCTATCACACGCGTCGTCGTCGATTGGGGCCGGCGAGGGTAGAGGTGTGGTCAAGGTAGGAGAAGAGGAGCACCTGGTGGGGCCGTGACGCATGGATCCCTAGCTCCCTCTGTCACACGCGTTGCTGTCGATCCCCATGTTGCCGGTGAGAGCAAGGGTAGGGTCGGGGTCAGAAACCGCATTTTCAAGGTGTGCACTTTTCTACCGCTGTTTAGATCTATTCTCCCTTCCACCTCATTATTTCTCCTGGGGCATTTGATTTTTTTATTGAACAGTTTGCATCAAGTGTAATTTAGGGTTTAGGGTTAGGTTACATGATGATTTTGATGTACAGGAAAGGCTAATATCGAGTTACGCATGCCTCTTGTAACGAAAATTAGTATCAACTATACATTGTATTTTCATTTGCATAACAAGCTCCACTTGTGGTATTGGCAAACTTGCAAAATGCAGGTGTTGTAGCTTAGTTTCGGGCATTTTAATTAAAATTTAATTTCATGTATTATGGGTTAAAAGAGGACATCGGAGAGTTGATTGCCATCTAGCAATCCCGCAATCCTACCAATCCCACAATCCAACGAACTATATCCATCTACGTCAAATGAAAAGGCCAGGTCACGCTCCCTCTCTCCCCTATACCCTCGGAACCCCCCTCCCCACACCCCTCCCTTCCCCCTCACCCCTCTTCCTTTCTCCCCCGCAACACTACCGCGCCACCTGGACATCGCCTCGGGTGCCCCTCCTCCGCACCCGCTGTGACACCCTCTCTACTGCCGCTGCAGGGGCACATCATGATGGGAGCTCATAGGATTTGGGAAAATCAGCATGGCATGATTTTGAGATAAATTGTCAACAAAGCAAAGCAAAACTGGTTCATAATTTTCAGTTTGTGCCCATGTATTAACCTTTGACCTTTCCTGCTTGTTATCTCCATTTCCTGCTATATTAGATTGTCATTTCAGTCTTTCAACTTCTTTTACCTTTTGTTGTTTTCATAGGGAACATATGAAATGTTGGATTGCTGCTGTCCAGAGTTTTTATGCACTACATCCGAGCGTTTGGTCAGCACTTTGCATAGGTAAGATATTTTACAATTTGTTAAACAACAATGCATAAATGAGAAGTTTTTAGGAACAATTTGATTTCTGGTTTGAGGGGCATGATGCTTTTAAAATTCAGTAAAAAATTGTTCATTGTGAATGCAAAAGCAAATGTATCGATATGTCTTTACTCGCATCTTGTTCAACATGTTCTGAATTTAATCATATTACTTCGCCTCTCAGATTTTGCATGTTCTACTGCTACTACGCATGTTGTAATCATCAGTTATATTTTTGTTGTAGCCTCTATAGCTTGCATGATCTCCTATAACTCTCATCAAATTCATCGGTTAGATTTTTCTGTAATCCATCCTGAAGGTGTACAAGAGATTCTCCATATGTTCATGATTCAGAGGTTTGCCTTTTACTCTTGTTAATGATTTTTTTCTTGTATTATTGATACATTTGGAACATAGTACTTCCCAGTGCAATATCATATCTGCTAAAGTTCCTAAACTTTTTTGTCAGGCAAATCATGTACAGAATTATAAAGATCCATTCTCTTTGTCGTTGACAGATTGCTTTTGTGAAATCAAAAGAAGGGTTTGTCAATATAGCTATGCAGTTTGGCTGCCCTTTAATTCCTATTTTCTGTTTTGGACAGGTAGCAACTAGCAACATTGCTTTGGTTCATGTTTTTTATCTGTTACCTCTTTATGTAGTTTCCAAAAGCAAACAAGGAAATATAGTTAGCTGGTCTGAAAACTTCATATACAGTGAAATAACTTTTCTGCTGTCTCACAAGTTCATCTATATATTCATTTCCTATCAGTTATTAGCAAATGCGTATAATGGAAGTTCCTACCGCTGATTATTGAACTTCTTGTTAGAACTACGTACAAGTGGTGGAGAACAAGTGACAAATTATTTATAAAAATTGCTAGAGCAAATAAATTTTTACCCCATTGTCTTCTAGGGAAGATACAGGGTAATGTTTCCTGTTTGACCTGATAGGGTAGTTTCATATGAACATGTGTAAAACTCAAAGAAAGAGTGTTTGCAGCTAATCACACCAACTTGGTTGTGATCTTCCCCATTTACATTATATGCAGTTCCATTTTTTAATCCCTTTCTTGTTTTCTACATGGATGTTCAGATTGCTCTACCTGGTTGTCTCCTCTTCCAGGTTCACAACCATCAAGTTCAGAACCTTGTTTCTACATGGGTAGTTCCGATTGATCTAACTGGTGTTGTAACATTTTGTCCTAACAATATAGTAAGGATCTCCCTCCTCTGGGGAGGGAGCCCTTGCTAGTGCAAGAGTAGAGAGGAGGAGAGGAGAGATGATAGTGGATGGATGGAATGGAAGGGGATCCCCTTCATTTGCCCTTGGGGGCTCCTTTTATATTAGATAAACAGGAAGTTACATAATTGCCCCTAGGCTATTTACATAGGAGTAGCATTGCCCTGGGGGCGTTTTAGTCCTCTAATTACATTATTCAAGATAACACCCTAGGAGTGGGGTTTTACCCCCGAACAATACCCCCTCATCTGCTGGTTCCGAGATTCAGGAGGAGCAGATGCTCTTTAATTTTAGCTCCTAGGGTGTTGAGGTGCCCCTGAGGCCTTACGTCGAAGGCCGTCGTGCTCCGCCAAGGCCACATTGAACGGGACCCATGGAGGCGGCCAGCTGAATCTCCTAGGCCAATGTAGACCGCAGCACTTGATGGGAGTGGCGTCATCCGGCAACGAAGGTTTCGGCGCTCTACGGAGGCAATGCCGCCCGGAGCCACAAGGGACACGACAGGGTCTAGCCCCTTGGCGTCATAACGCTAGACAGAGGAAGCGCTGTCCGGAGCCTGCGGGAGATGAAGTCCGGTTCACCCCCTTGGGCGTCTGTCACGCCCAGAATTTCCATCCAAAATTCTGGAGTTTTATTGTGTGTAAACCCTCGTCCAGGAATCAACCGAGGCACACATGACAAAATTGATAATCAAAGTAATTGTTTACATAGCGTACGCATTTAATACAGAGGTGAATGGTACCTCTCAAATAATAAAGTTCTAGCAGCGGATAAACAACAACAACATGACGATTCCCACTCCACGCACTTGACTGGGCTCCCTCCTAGTCCTCCAAATAGTCCTCTTCGCTGTAGTCCTCCTCTGAATGATTGTTGATTGCAAGGTGAGCATATGACATACTCCGCAAGCCACACAGCAAATATGCAAGTGCACGGGATAACAAAGGAGGGCATAGTATGGCTCATAATTGCATGAAAGCATTTAATAAAACATTTGAGAGAGTAATAAAACAGTAATTAAATAACAGTATTAATCAACGCTATACCGCTCACCAAAACGGTATAGGCCCAACCACTCCAACCTGGAGCTACACAAGTTCCACTGTTCAACCATTAAATTTAAGTAGTGTGGGACTAATCACAGAAAACATTGCTAGGCCGCCCTTAACCGTGGGCACGGCTATTCGAACAGTTTTACTCTGGCCAGAGATGTACCAATTTACCCACAAGACACAACTCCACAACACATCACTGTGCCCCTTGATACCACCACGGTATCTCGGTAAGGAATTGTGATAAGATCCTCTATGTAACCCGCACAACAAGGAAGCCACCCGCTGGACCACCAGTTTCCGGCCAGAACTGATCGGGTTCTGAGTCTGGGAAACGATCCAACGCCCAAAACATGGACTTATTGACGCAGCCATGGTGGTCTTATTGACACAGCCACAACACACCATGGTGGACCCCGGTTGAACGTACTACACATTGGATCCTACCATTACCCATGCTGGCTTGTGGTTAGCACGAGTGTTGCTTCGCAACAAGTAGTCCGCGAACCGGTCCTTAACTGTCACGAGCACCGCTAGCAACAACACCAACCATGGTGCTCGCAACCCACCCTTTCAGTCAAGTTTTAGTGAACCATTAAATTGTCCTTATACGACCACGTCGTAAAGGGATCATCATTCCTTGTGACTGAATAATAGTATAGAAATCATTATGATGACCCATAAGTTATTCTATTAATTGCTAGGCATGGCTAAGCAGAGTCCTAGAGTTATTCTAGCTAACCAGTAAATAAAGGTAGCTAGTCAAGATTATCCCATAGGTACAAGGTCAAGTAATCAATTCAAAAGGGCTATAACCAAGGTTAGGGTTTTCCTGTCCCGATGACATTCCAAAATAAATGCAGCGTTGAAAGAAAACATAGCTTTAATCATAGGAACAATATGTTCAATGAGAAAGAGGAATCTGTGTGACTTGCCTTGCAGCTCCACACAGTCTTCGACACCTGCTTCGACAAACTGCGCCTCTTCCTGAGCGTCGGTAGCTATAGGCAAATAACAAAATGGCAAAAACAGTACATCAACACACATGAACAGTACATTGTTATATTTTTAATGGATAGTTCATGATTTTTAGAGAAATTAGAGACTTGAACGACCTCAAACCGAGTTCGTATAAATTAGTTATGATCTTTAGAAGTTTTAACCCTTTATAGCCTATGCAACAGAATTAACTGATTTATTGTGTCATCATTGAATTAATTTTATTCCGAAAAAGGTATTTAAGACGTCACAGGAGAGAGGGGACTCTCGGCTGACCAGTGGGGTCCACTGTCAGAGCGAGGGAGGCATCGGGTCCACGGTGAACCGAGTCCACCGAGGTCCACGAGGGGCTGGGATCTCTAGGGTTTGGATCGGACGGATGGGATCTAACCGAGGAGATCCATCGGCCGGCATCGATCCCGGTCGGGTCGGCTACGGTTCGGCTACGGCGCTGAGGTGGCGACGAGCTGGCGCACACACGGCGACCACGGCGACAACTACAGCGACGGCGGCGACGCTAAACCCGATGGTCGACGGCTACAGCGACGGCGGCGACACACGGGGAGAGCGGGAAAGGATAAAGGGGTCGAGGCGATCGTTACCGAGGGCGAGACGGCGAAGAACGGTGATGGAGACGGCCGGCGGCGAGCTTGAGGCGGCGGCGGGCTTCGGGTCTTCGTCGACGGTGGTGCTCCGGCGACTTCCGAGGCTACGAGGCTGCGGCCCGGCTTCAGTGGCGTCCGGCGAACCTAACCGAGGCGGCGGCGAACTCCGGCGGCGGCTGAGGCGACGGCGGCGCGCAACCGGAACCTGGCGGCGGCGGCGGAACAAGCGCAAGGCGCGGGGAGGCGGCTAGGGTTGGCTGGCGCTCGATCCAAAGGGCGAAAACGGCCCTAGGGGTTCCAGGCTCGCTATTTAAGGCAAAGAGGGGCGGACTCCGGCTCGGGCTCGACGGGTTTTGCGGCGGCGACGAGGGAGAGAGAAGAGACCGACTCGGGAGGCTTCGGGGCTCCGTTCCACGCACGATTCAGCTCCGGTTTCCTGGGGATTAGGTAGAGGCGGATAAGGACTCGGTTTTCCCTCAACCGATTTGGAGAGAACGGGTCCGAGGCGAACGGATTCGGCGAGATTCGTGGCGGCGGCGCTCGGATGCTACAGCGCCTTCGGGCGCGAGGAAGACGACGACCTGACGGATGGGCGCGGGCACGGGCACGGCAGGGGCGCGGGCACGGCAACTAGAGAGGGCGCGGGCACGGGCACGGCAGGGGCACGGGCACGGGCACTGGAGAGGCGCGGGCACGGGCACTGGAGAGGGCGCGGGCACGAAGGAAGGCTGAGCACAGCAACGGGCCGAGATCTGGCCCAGCGGCTGTGAAGAGGATTTAAAAACCTTTCTCTTTTTCTTTCACTGCTGTGAGCTTATTTATTTTGCCAAAGCTGCTTCCCTTAATCAATTAATTCCCAGAAAAATCCAGAAATTAAATAATTAAGCAAAGGATTTTATAAAATTATTTTCCAGCCCATTTTACTTCAGATTTTTTTCAAATTTTATTCTTTTCACTCATTGAGACTTTTAATTCCATTTCTGAAAATTCCTTTTTGCACAATATTTTATATAGGATAATTTCAGGGTGTTACAAACCTACCCCCCTTAAACAGAATCTCGTCCCGAGATTCGCAAGCTCAGGCGAAGAGGTGCGGGTGCGCAGACTTCAATTCATCTTCGCGTTCCCACGTGGCTTCATCTTCCGAGTGGTTACTCCATTGAACTTTGCAAAACCTGATCACTCGATTCCGAGTATTCCTTTCACTGGTCTCAAGGATACGAATGGGCTTCTCGACATAAGTCAGATCTCCCTGAACCTCAATCTGCTCTGGGTCAGCTTCTTCGGTTGGTACTCGCAAACACTTTTTCAGCTGAGACACATGGAAGACATCGTGTACTCCCGTCAAGGTAGAAGGCAACTCTAGTTGATAAGCAACTTCTCCTTTCCGTTCCAGTATCTTGTAAGGTCCCACGTAACGTGGTGCCAACTTCCCTTTAGTCTGAAATCTGTGTACTCCCCTGAGTGGCGTGACTCTTAAATACACATAGTCACCTTCCTCGAAACTAAGATCTCTTCTGCGGTTATCCGCATAGCTCTTCTGACGAGACTGTGCTACTCGAAGTCGTTCTTGTATGATCTTCACTTTTTCTTCCGCTTCCCGTAGGATATCCGTCCCGTATACTTGTCGTTCTCCCGTCTGATCCCAAAGCAAGGGCGTGCGACATTTCCGTCCATACAAAGCCTCGAACGGGGCCATCTTCAGACTTGCCTGGTAACTATTGTTATAAGAAAACTCGGCATATGGTAGACTCTTGTCCCAACTTCCACCGAAGTCAATGGCACAAGCTCTCAACATATCTTCTAGGATTTGATTAACCCGTTCAGTCTGTCCATCCGTCTGCGGGTGATAAGCAGTACTGAAGTTTAATCGAGTACCCATCTCTTCTTGCAGTCGCTGCCAAAACTTAGAGGTAAACTGACTTCCTCTGTCTGACACAATCTTGCGTGGCACTCCATGCAAACATACGATTCTGGCGATATACAACTCTGCCAACTTACTACCGGAATAAGTGGTCTTGACCGGTATGAAGTGGGCTACCTTTGTAAGTCTGTCCACCACGACCCATATGGAATCAAATCCCGATGCGGTCCTTGGCAATCCAGTGATGAAATCCATTCCTACTTCTTCCCACTTCCATTCAGGGACCTTAAGGGGTTGTAACAATCCTGCTGGCTTCTGATGCTCAGCCTTTACATGCTGGCATACATCACAAACAGCCACATATTCAGCTATCTCTCTCCGCATACTAGACCACCAAAATTTCTCCTTCAGATCTTGATACATTTTGGTGCTGCTAGGGTGAATGGAATACTGTGTTCCGTGAGCTTCATCTAAGATCAGCTTCTTCAATTCCTCCTTGTCCGGCACACAGATTCGCTCTCCGAACCACACGGTACCTTGTTCATCCTCCGAGAATCCAATGGCTTTCCCTTTCTTCATGTTCTTCTTGATTTCCAAAATGTCTGCATCATCTTTCTGCACTTCTCGAACCTGATCTACCAAGGTAGGTCGTGCTTCCAAGGCTGCCACAAATCCTTGGCTGACTATACTCAGATTCAATCGTCCAAAATCTTCACATAACTCCAACGATAGCTGCTGACTTTCCATGGCGTTGCAGTAGCTTTTCCGACTGAGGGCATCTGCCACTACATTAGCTTTCCCTGGATGATAATGTATCTTGACGTCGTAGTCCTTGATCAACTCCAACCATCGGCGTTGCCTTAAGTTCAAATCTGGCTGGGTAAAAATATACTTCAAACTTTTATGGTCTGTAAAAACTTCATTACTATTACCTATGAGGTAATGTCTCCAAATCTTCAAGGCATGCACTACAGCTGCTAATTCCAGATCATGGGTAGGATAGTTATTCTCATGAGGCCGTAGCTGCCGTGAGGCATATGCCACCACCTTCCCTTCTTGCATTAACACACATCCCAAACCTTGCCGAGATGCATCACAGTAAACTTGAAATCCTTTCTTGGGATCTGGCATGATCAACACTGGTGCAGTTACAAGCTTCTGCTTCAACTCTTGAAAACCTTGCTCACACTCTGGGGTCCATAAAAATTTTACATCCTTCTGAAGCAAACGAGTCATGGGCTTCGCGATCTTGGAAAAATTTTCTATGAATCGACGGTAATATCCCGCCAATCCTAAGAAACTCCGAACTTCCGAAACCGTTTGCGGCTGCTTCCACTTGGTTACTGACTCAACATTAGTTGGGTCTACCGCAATCCCTCCTGCAGTGACGACATGTCCAAGAAACTTCACCTCCGGAAGCCAAAACTCACACTTGCTCAACTTGGCATACAACTGGTGCTGCCGAAGGGTCTCCAAAATGATGCGAAGGTGCTGCTCATGCTCTTCTTTGGTCTTGGAATAGACAAGGATATCATCTATGAAAAACCACCACAAACTTATCCAAGTATTCCATAAATACCTTATTCATCAAGTTCATGAAGAATGCAGGGGCATTAGTTAATCCAAAAGACATAACTGTGCATTCATATAACCCATACCGAGTGGTGAAAGCTGTTTTGGGAATATCTTCTTCCCGAATCCTTAACTGATGATAACCTGAACGAAGATCTATCTTGGAGAACACTGTGGCTCCTTCTAACTGATCAAACAGATCATCAATCCGTGGTAGAGGGTACTTATTCTTGATAGTGACTTCATTGAGTGCACGGTAGTCCACACACATCCGTTGAGTTCCATCTTTCTTCTCCACGAAGATAACTGGCGCTCCCCAAGGCGACGTGCTTGGTCTGATGTAGCCTTTGGCCAGCAACTCTTCAACTTGCTTTTTCACTTCTGCCAACTCATTAGCTCCCATCCTATATGGTCTCTTGTGGATAGGGGCAGTGCCTGGGGCTAAGTCTATTCTGAACTCAACTTCTCTTTTAGGTGGCATTCCGGTAGATCATCCGGAAAAACATCTGGGTAATCCCGTACTACAGGGATTTCGGTTAGGATTGCCTGGTTCAAAGAGGTTGGAGAAGATGAGGTATTGAGGACACGAAAGATCACTTTCCTTCCCAGGTCAGAAGTTAAGGTTACGGTCCTTGTGGCACAATCTATAATTCCGTGGTGCCGAGTTAACCAATTCATCCCTAGGATGACATCAATATCTCTGGATTCTATCAGGAACAGATAAGCTAGGAAAGACACTCCCAGAATTTCTATAGTTACAGATGGACTGCAACGGTTGGCGGGCATCCGGCTACCCGGAGTATTTACTACCATGGTATTCCTCATCTTTTCAATAGGTATCCCATGTTCATTAGCAAATCTTACTGACATAAAGGAATGGGTAGCACCAGAATCAAATAACACTGTAGCAGGTACAGAGTTAACAAGGAACATACCCAAGATGACGTCTGGCGCGGCTTGAGCTTCCTCTGCGGTGACGTGGTTTACCCGAGCTTTACCCACGCCCATGGGATTCTGTCCTGGTGCTGCTTGCCTGGCGCGTTTGGGTTTAGGGCACTGATTGGAGAAATGCCCTGAGTCTCCACAGTTGTAACAGGTCAACTGTTTCCCACCAACTTCCTTCTTGGTTGGCTGGTTAGTTGCTGTGACCGGGGCTGGCCGAGGGGAAGGACGGTTTACTCCAGTGTTGCCACCAGTGGTGTTGGGTAGACCTGGCGCTGCAAACGAGGTGCCGATGAAGATCCTCCCTGTTGAGTCTGCGGCGGTCCCACAATACGGGGCCTCTGACTAGAGGATTGTTGTGACCGGAAGCTTGCCATCCTGCGCTTCTTTTGCTCCATCCTGTGATGCTTGTCCTCCTGGCGGATGGCTTTGTCCACCAGTTTCTGAAAATCTGCATAGTCACTAGAGAGTAGTTGAACTGAAAGCTCATCATTCAGTCCGTTCAGAAACTTCTCCTGTCGGTCGTCATCAGTTCTAACATCTTCCGGCGCATAACGGGCAAGCCGGTTGAACTCATAAAGGAACTCAGTCACCGACCGATTCCCTTGCTTCAATTCTCGAAACTCCCGCTTCTTCAACGCCACTACTCCCGCAGGAATATGCGTCTTCTTGAAAGCAGCTGCGAACTCAGCCCAAGTAATCGGCTGTCCATCCGCTCTGTTGGTCCTAAAGTGGTCCCACCACTCAGAAGCTGGGCCGTGAAGCTGGTGCGAGGCAAAAGAGACCTTCTCTTGATCTGTGCATTGTAAAAGGTCCAACTTCTTTTCAATAGCATGCAACCAATCCCCTGCTTCCACAGGATTAGTTGTGCTAGAGAACGTAGGAGGTCTCACTCGCAGAAATTCCGCAAGCTTGTTTTGAGGTGGAGGAGGAGGCGCCTGCTGTGGTGCTTGGTTCTGTTGTTGTTGCATCTGTTGGAACATCATGTTCATTAGATGTGTCTGGTTAGCCAAGACTTGGGCTATGGTCAGATTGTCATTCCTGCTGTGGCGGTCCGTTGGGCACTCCTCTACGGTTGTTGTCCCCACCGTTTCCATCATGATTACCGCCGTTACGTGTGTTCACCATCTGCAGAGCAAAGACGAGAAGAAAGGGAAACGTCCTTGAGACAGATTTCATATTACTTAAACTTTCACTTTATTGTTCTGAACTGAGTGATTAACATTTGTCTAGTTTAACACACACCACCAAGAAACTCCTAATATAAACAGTTACATCACCACACCCTGACATAACTGCTGACTAATCCCCACACACACAAGCATTTCCTAATCACACAACTGCTAACACAACGATCTAGGGTAACTGATGCTAAGGTGACACCAAGACTTCTCAACGGGGCGAAAGATTCCTCCCAGCATTCTCGTTGTGCTCAGGTTCCGCTTCATCGTCTTGAGTTGATCCCCACTCCACTTCAGAGGGGGGTGCGAGCTCCACTGTCCTCCGATCCCTCCGAAGGCCGTGCTGGCTTCTGACTCCTCTGAGTCGTCGTCTGCATCATCGGCGTGTGCTACCGGTGGGACTACCCGTAACAAGACTTGGTCATTGAGTACACGGGTCCTTGGCGCCAACTGAATCCGAGGTGGAAGACGAACTCTCTTCCTTGCAGTAGTGCGGATCCTAGCTCCTCCAGGGGGTGCTTCTCCTCTAGCTAAGGCCAACTCTTGCTTCAACCGATCCACTTGGTTTTGTAGCCTGCAGATCTTGGTGCGATTCTCATTCTCCCGGTCATGAGCTGCAATTACCACCTCTGCATGAACATCATCCATGGCACTCAACATCCTTACCAGTCGTTGAGTGGCTGCACTGTTCTCTGCTCCGGGGTCTTGATAACTGCTGTACTCCTCATCGTGGGTTCTTGCCGGATGATACCGATATGCTGTATTCCTCAGCCGGACGGCAAAACGCTGACGAAGTTCTCCAATGGCCACCAAAGCTACTTCTTGACAGGCATGCTCATAATTTCTTCCTCCAGCTCCAAAGATCATGGATGGGACTCCTTCTCGCTCACCGGAAATCGTGAGGCGGACACGGCACTTCTCTTCATTGGGGTTGTGAGTGACTTGTCTGTATTCTGGGGCTAGATTGTACCCTATGGCGAAGGCCATATCTCGTAACTCCTTGACGAATCCACCCACTCCGAACAGATGTACTGGCTCTCGGTTGGCCATCTACAAAGTATAAAAGAAAGATATAGGGATTTGACAAAATTAGCAAAACAAAGTTTATCCGAAACAAAAGAATGAAGGGGGAAGAATAGTTCTAATTTTAAAATTCTTTCCTTTTTTTTTTCAGAGGGCTCTTAGGGTACCAAGGGGCTTTTCCTACAGTCAACCTGGCTCTGATACCAACTTGTCACGCCCAGAATTTCCATCCAAAATTCTGGAGTTTTATTGTGTGTAAACCCTCGTCCAGGAATCAACCGAGGCACACATGACAAAATTGATAATCAAAGTAATTGTTTACATAGCGTACGCATTTAATACAGAGGTGAATGGTACCTCTCAAATAATAAAGTTCTAGCAGCGGATAAACAACAACAACGTGACGATTCCCACTCCACGCACTTGACTGGGCTCCCTCCTAGTCCTCCAAATAGTCCTCTTCGCTGTAGTCCTCCTCTGAATGATTGTTGATTGCAAGGTGAGCATATGACATACTCCGCAAGCCACACAGCAAATATGCAAGTGCACGGGATAACAAAGGAGGGCATAGTATGGCTCATAATTGCATGAAAGCATTTAATAAAACATTTGAGAGAGTAATAAAACAGTAATTAAATAACAGTATTAATCAACGCTATACCGCTCACCAAAACGGTATAGGCCCAACCACTCCAACCTGGAGCTACACAAGTTCCACTGTTCAACCATTAAATTTAAGTAGTGTGGGACTAATCACAGAAAACATTGCTAGGCCGCCCTTAACCGTGGGCACGGCTATTCGAACAGTTTTACTCTGGCCAGAGATGTACCAATTTACCCACAAGACACAACTCCACAACACATCACTGTGCCCCTTGATACCACCACGGTATCTCGGTAAGGAATTGTGATAAGATCCTCTATGTAACCCGCACAACAAGGAAGCCACCCGCTGGACCACCAGTTTCCGGCCAGAACTGATCGGGTTCTGAGTCTGGGAAACGATCCAACGCCCAAAACATGGACTTATTGACGCAGCCATGGTGGTCTTATTGACACAGCCACAACACACCATGGTGGACCCCGGTTGAACGTACTACACATTGGATCCTACCATTACCCATGCTGGCTTGTGGTTAGCACGAGTGTTGCTTCGCAACAAGTAGTCCGCGAACCGGTCCTTAACTGTCACGAGCACCGCTAGCAACAACACCAACCATGGTGCTCGCAACCCACCCTTTCAGTCAAGTTTTAGTGAACCATTAAATTGTCCTTATACGACCACGTCGTAAAGGGATCATCATTCCTTGTGACTGAATAATAGTATAGAAATCATTATGATGACCCATAAGTTATTCTATTAATTGCTAGGCATGGCTAAGCAGAGTCCTAGAGTTATTCTAGCTAACCAGTAAATAAAGGTAGCTAGTCAAGATTATCCCATAGGTACAAGGTCAAGTAATCAATTCAAAAGGGCTATAACCAAGGTTAGGGTTTTCCTGTCCCGATGACATTCCAAAATAAATGCAGCGTTGAAAGAAAACATAGCTTTAATCATAGGAACAATATGTTCAATGAGAAAGAGGAATCTGTGTGACTTGCCTTGCAGCTCCACACAGTCTTCGACACCTGCTTCGACAAACTGCGCCTCTTCCTGAGCGTCGGTAGCTATAGGCAAATAACAAAATGGCAAAAACAGTACATCAACACACATGAACAGTACATTGTTATATTTTTAATGGATAGTTCATGATTTTTAGAGAAATTAGAGACTTGAACGACCTCAAACCGAGTTCGTATAAATTAGTTATGATCTTTAGAAGTTTTAACCCTTTATAGCCTATGCAACAGAATTAACTGATTTATTGTGTCATCATTGAATTAATTTTATTCCGAAAAAGGTATTTAAGACGTCACAGGAGAGAGGGGACTCTCGGCTGACCAGTGGGGTCCACTGTCAGAGCGAGGGAGGCATCGGGTCCACGGTGAACCGAGTCCACCGAGGTCCACGAGGGGCTGGGATCTTAGGTTTGGATCGGACGGATGGGATCTAACCGAGGAGATCCATCGGCCGGCATCGATCCCGGTCGGGTCGGCTACGGTTCAGCTACGGCGCTGAGGTGGCGACGAGCTGGCGCACACACGGCGACCACGGCGACAACTACAGCGACGGCGGCGACGCTAAACCCGATGGTCGACGGCTACAGCGACGGCGGCGACACACGGGGAGAGCGGGAAAGGATAAAGGGGTCGAGGCGATCGTTACCGAGGGCGAGACGGCGAAGAACGGTGATGGAGACGGCCGGCGGCGAGCTTGAGGCGGCGGCGGGCTTCGGGTCTTCGTCGACGGTGGTGCTCCGGCGACTTCCGAGGCTACGAGGCTGCGGCCCGGCTTCAGTGGCGTCCGGCGAACCTAACCGAGGCGGCGGCGAACTCCGGCGGCGGCTGAGGCGACGGCGGCGCGCAACCGGAACCTGGCGGCGGCGGCGGAACAAGCGCAAGGCGCGGGGAGGCGGCTAGGGTTTGCTGGCGCTCGATCCAAAGGGCGAAAACGGCCCTAGGGGTTCCAGGCTCGCTATTTAAGGCAAAGAGGGGCGGACTCCGGCTCGGGCTCGACGGGTTTTGCGGCGGCGACGAGGGAGAGAGAAGAGACCGACTCGGGAGGCTTCGGGGCTCCGTTCCACGCACGATTCAGCTCCGGTTTCCTGGGGATTAGGTAGAGGCGGATAAGGACTCGGTTTTCCCTCAACCGATTTGGAGAGAACGGGTCCGAGGCGAACGGATTCGGCGAGATTCGCGGCGGCGGCGCTCGGATGCTACAGCGCCTTCGGGCGCGAGGAAGACGACGACCTGACGGATGGGCGCGGGCGCGGGCACGGCAGGGGCGCGGGCACGGCAACTAGAGAGGGCGCGGGCACGGGCACGGCAGGGGCACGGGCACGGGCACTGGAGAGGCGCGGGCACGGGCACTGGAGAGGGCGCGGGCACGAGAGGAAGGCTGAGCACAGCAACGGGCCGAGATCTGGCCCAGCGGCTGCGAAGAGGATTTAAAAACCTTTCTCTTTTTCTTTCACTGCTGTGAGCTTATTTATTTTGCCAAAGCTGCTTCCCTTAATCAATTAATTCCCAGAAAAATCCAGAAATTAAATAATTAAGCAAAGGATTTTATAAAATTATTTTCCAGCCCATTTTACTTCAGATTTTTTTCAAATTTTATTCTTTTCACTCATTGAGACTTTTAATTCCATTTCTGAAAATTCCTTTTTGCACAATATTTTATATAGGGATAATTTCAGGGTGTTACAGCGTCGGAGCCCATGGTGCTCTACGGAGGCAACGCCGTCCGGAGCCCTCCAAGGACACGGTGGGATCTACCCCCTCAGTGTCGCTGTGGTCGACGGAGACAGCGCCATCCGGAGTCCGCAGGGATGGAGGCCGGTACGGCCCTGTATAGAGGTGATGCCATCTGGAGCCCGCGAAGGACGGAGGCTAGTCCACCCCCTCTGGCGACGAAGGTTTTGGCGCTCAACGGAGGCAACGCCGTCCGGAGCCCGCGAGGGACACGGTGGGGTCTACCCCCTCGGCATCGCGGCACTCAACGGAGGCCGCAGTGCTCTACGGAGCTAACACCGTCCGGAGACTGCGAAGGACATGGCGGGGGACAACCCCCTCGGGCGTCCAAGACCGCGGCACTCGATAAGGACGGAGTTCTGCCGTGGCTTGGAGCCACCATCACTCGGAGGCGGGTTTGGAGGACTTAGGAGTTCAGATGCACCCTCGGAAGTTTGGAGGGGCTCGGTAACTCGGAGCCTCCCTCGGAGCCTCGTAGGGGCGCAGAAGTTCGGAGCCTCCCTCGGGGCTCAGAGGGGATCGGTAGCTCGGAGCCTTCCTCGGAAGTTCGGAGGGGTTTGGAATCTCGGAGCCACCCTTGGAACCTCGAAGGGGCTCAGGAGCTCAGAGCCTCCCTCGGAACCTTGAAGGGGCTTGGAAGCTCTGAGCCTTCCTCAGGGATTGGAGTAGGGATGAAAACGGCTCGGAAACGGATGGAAACTACCTCTGCCATATTTTTTTTCATATTTTTTCCGGAATTGAAATCGGAAATGGAAACCCCGGATATGGAAACAAAATCAGATATTATCGAATACAGATACGGAGCGAATACGAATTGAAACGATGTAAGGACACCATGAGACTTGTATCGTGATTTGCAACTCGCCACGTCAACGCTAACTATTGGAGTGATGGGATCTCGAATAAAACTAAATAAATATTGTAACCACCACACCTCAAAGCAGACTTGACGTCGCGAATAACAAATGTGACACAAACTCAAAGTGTCGGACTCGAAACAAATGAGATACTCGACAGAATAGCCTTGCTAGTCCTCCCCGAGATATGCCCGTCAACCACTCGATGGTGGCGACCAAACGACTACATACCATAGAGGACTCAAACCCAAACGGCTATTAAGCAAATATCTCAATTGGTCCAAGCCCATACTCATGCTTAGCTAGTCCCTAGGAAAAGTGACTAGCCTCGCACTTTCATCAAAGCATTTGAAATCAACAAGTATAGGGAATACGAATAGATAAACTAGATTGCAATTAATTTACATAGGCCGACAGGCCAAATAGGGCTCAGCGGATTGTTTGCCTACCCAACCACATAGGCAAACCGACTAGGGGTTGGCCCCTAGTTAGAACCATCCTGAAAACAGCGAGTTCCACGAAGCACTCAACCTAAGCAACACCACCTACAACAAGTCTAAAGCAACAACACATAAATAATGCAAGAGTCAGTACATTATCGAAATAATTTATTGGCAAGGACAAACCTAACATACTACATGCAAGCTTATATCAAACGAGGCTATTTGTGGTCTCATTTTCAGCATAAAGCAAATTTTAGTTCCCAATGTTTTGCAACGGAAGTTTATAAAGCATTTAAAAACATGTACATAATGTAATTCATAATAATCAATAAATAATCATAATATCCCTCTTACTCCATCATAACCATTATCATAAGCTCATGTGTATCAAAATAAACCATTCCACATCCCATTTTTAAAGGCACATATAGAAAGGATAAAACTATACTCATGACACTTCACCATGTCGCTCTTGACCGTAAGCACGGCTAACCGATTAGTTTTGACTCTGTAGAGTTTGTACAACTTTACCCACATGATGTGATTTCTCTAGTTTGTCCGGTACCCGTTAGTACCACCACACTCTACACATTGAATACGGTCTAGAGGTCACAATATAGCCGTTACATTACCTACAACCTAGCCTTGCACCAGCGACGGTAAGTGAGAATCCACCCTAGGAATGACCTAGAGCCGTTAGGTAGTGGGCCCTCGCTATGAACCTAACGCCGTGGCAGTAAACCATCCCATTTCTCCACGAGGCACTACACCATTGTATTGGACAAACTTAGATGCCTAACCATTACAGGTCTCGTAGGTAGCTCCTCTGGGTTAATACCACAACATAACCCATACTACTTCGGCCTACCAAAATGCAAGGCTAGACAATAAGCAACTTAATAGGCTAAGGACATTCCATTCTAGCACATGTGATTGCACTATATACATTAGTTGGTGACATAGAGTTCGGTCCTTAATCGACTCAGACGAACACTCCCCCTATCGGTGTGCAACTACTCCACATGCAAAGCACTTGCCGCCCAAATCTAAAACAAGTTTTTCTCCAGTTTTGCTTCGTAAATAATCAAAGGCTTCACCTGTGTCCAAAAGTACTAAAATGCCCAAACATTTACTTACATATTTCTAAGCATGTCTAAGCATTTGGAGGCATAATAACCAAGTATATACACATTTGAGCACTTGTAAAGCACTCTAATCCATTCTAAGGTCACAAACAGTAAGGAATTCAAGTTTCAAGGTGGAATATGCATCAAATAGGTCATAGCTACCATTTAACCAAATTTTAAATATCAATAGTTGCAATTACGAATGCAATTTTACAAACAACACATTTCATTCCCCAAAACATAGGATTCAATTTATTCAAACGGAGAGGGGAGAATACTTGCCTTACTCTTGATCAACCTAAGCATCAACTATAATCACTCCTTCACCAATCGCGAACTCGTTATCTAGACAGTTTAACGTACGAGCAAATAAATACCAAAAAATGCGAAAAATACAACATGCTCTACTATGTTTGCAATTCACACAGTGGGTAGGTACTGATTTTATATGATTTATGGTGAAGGAATTTGTATTTTATCATTTTGCATTTGGGAGATATGGATTTTAGAAGTTATTATACACTCTATGTACTATACAAGGTATTTATACTTTATACTTATTTTTAGATGTGTTCTCTGTACTGGTTGTGCTAAATTTTAATCTACAGAAACAAAGTGTATATTTTTCTAAGCCCAACAAATCTAGATTCAAAATTTTTGGAGTTAATATGAATTTCTAATAAATTTTACAAGTTGTGGCACAATTTATGTTATACAAAATTTTAGAGGTGTTTTATGTACAGAGAGTGCCATGTTTAAGTTTATATAAATAAATTTCACAATTTTGTGGTTTTAATAAATTTTGTTTCATTCAATTTAGAGTTACAATGAATTAGTTATGCATTTTTGAAGTTAAACTTATTTTTCAGTTGAATAGAAAAGCCCTTAATCATTTTTATGTATTTTTCAAAATTTTAAATAGGCCGGGCCCAAGTGTAAGTCACTGCAATCTTGTGAAAAGGTCCTTCGAGTTACTAGGAATAGAACCCGCACTCCCCCCATGTGTGTAAAACAGAGTTTATAAAGAGTACACAAAGGCCCATAGGTCATGTACCGAAGATTTTACAAACTAGTATCTAGGCTTTTGATTCTTCTAAGAATGAGGTCCTTGGGCTTGGACAGAGCAGGACAACACGTGCGGTGGACTTATTTGGCCTTGCCGGCGTCGAACGGAGGGGAATTTCATGACGCGGCCAAAAGAGAAAGTGTAGAGGATTTCCTTGCGCACCCAACGGTCGCAGCGGCGCGTCCGGGGGTGACCTGAGCTGCGTGCAGCGGCGACGCTAGCGGCAGTGCAGTTCGGGCTACAAGTGAAAGTGGAGCTACGGCTTGATTTAGTCCAATTGGATGCATGCAAGAGCTTCTAAGGGAGTCCAAGAGGCTCACTGGGGGTGCAGCAAGGGATGGCGAGCGCGGGATAGCTGCGGCCTTGGCTTCCACGGCTTGGCGGCGGCGTGAACTCTTGGTGAATGGTGACAACATGTTCCAGGCAACGAAATCCCAATACAAGATGTGCATGAGATAGAACGTGGCATGAAGAGTCTTTTGGCGCGCAAGGAAACATGCTAGAGCTCACCGGGTAGGGAGGAACAACGATGGCAATGCCCGGTTGGAGCCAAAGAAGACGGTGACCGATCTCCACTCCTGGGGCTCGGCCTGGGCTATTTCTTGGGGCATCTTGGAGCTAGTGAGGAGTCGGGCTCAGTGGCGCGGTGGCTCAGCCGGAGATGGCCTGAGGCAGCCGGAACGGATGGTTGACGCCGGCGGCGGCGCCATGGCCGTACTCTAGAGGCGGAGGCGGCGGCGACCGTGGCGACGGCCAGCATTATCTAGGAAGGAGATGGCAAAAATGGGTCAGGCGAGGTGAGAGGGTCACGTTCTAGGACATAGCTTGCTGGGAAGCTCACTAGCACGACGGCACGGCGATCGAACACCTTTCGGTGCCGGGGAAGACGGCTTTGTTCATAGCGACCCAGTGGTTTTTGGCTTCGGAGTTTACTTGGAACAGGATGAGGAATGAATGGGAGAGCTGCTGGCTCAAGGGAAGGTCAAGGCATGGAGGTCTCTTGGGGAGGCGACGTTGTGGCATGCTCTGGCGTATTCAACGGAGGGAGGAGGACGCATAGGCATGCGCGTGGCAGCTGATCTCTACCGTGGTCGGGGAGCTAGCGGTGTGCTGTCAATGACAGGTGGGGTCCACGGCTACTAGGGCCCACCAGTCAGAGAGAGAGCTAGGGAGACAAGCCTAGGAGCCAAGTCTGGAGCTATGCAATGACGTTGTCTTCTCTTGCAAGATTGAGAAGCTTAAAGGGTGGAATAAATTCCAGGAAAATTAGGGTGGTTAGCCCATGGTATGGTCAAAGCATTGGTCTAATTGGATTTGGCTTAGCGGTTTAGGTCAAGTTAGGATAAATCTTCAAAGTTGGCTGATTAACACGATTGACAGAACTGGGTTGTGTGCAAGGGTTTTGCACCTATTATTTTATGTGCTTTAGTTGTGAATTAGGCTTGGGGAAATTACTGGCGACAGAGGGTACATAGGGCAACAAACTGGTGGAGTCTCACTAGATGATAGGCTATGGATTTTATTTGGTGAAATTACAAAGTTGGCTAAATTACATAGTTTGGGCACTCCAAAATTTGGCCAAGTCCTAAAGGCTGAATTCTTTCAGTTTTGAATACTTGATCCAGTTAGGTTCCTTATAGGTATAAATTATGGTAAAATTCCTGTGAGTAGAGAGATGTGTGTTTTATCTCCTGTACAATTTGCATACCTGGATTAGTTATGGTTTAATTTGGGTAAAATTGTGAAGGAGGCTTCAGAACACTGTTTTTCTGCACTGAAGTGATTAATTAGGGATTATTGTCACCACTATTTTATATGTTTAACTTGTGAATTAATTTAGGCCCAATTTACTATGAATATATGGATTCTTTATTGACATTATGGCAGAGATATAAACCTAGAAACCTTATGAATTATTTATAGGGGATTTTGTAAATGTGGTTATTTGTCAATGTGTTCTATAAATGGTTAATATTTAGGTTTCTCTTTGCATGCATCATTTCATGTGGAATTCTTGTGATCCAAGGTTAGGTAAAATTATTGTGAGTAGACCACATAAGGTATAGCACTCTTGATAGGTTTTCATGGCAAGACACTTTAGGGATTTAAGGTGGTGAAAATATGAACTAGGTTACTTGACATTGCTAATTCCCATGTTAGGTTAATTTGAGTGAATATATTAAAGCACTAGACCAAGTGATAAAATTACACGAACATTATTGTGACATGTGTGTGATGTGTAGTACTTGTGAGAATTTCCTCAAGACTTTATGTTGCACTAATTATTTTTATTATTTCCCTATAGTCACTCAAATGTACATGAACCTATAATGAAAATGCATTTAAGAGCCAAAAACAATGGAAATAAAACATGCACACCCAAAGATGGTATTTTACTTATTTACAATTCTCATTACTTGACTTTTAATTATATCACTTTGGGTTGGTTACACTTTTATTGTAATAGATTCATTATTAAGATTTCTATTTGCCAAATTTCTAATTATAAAAGGATTTAACTTATATGAGGAAAACCTAAAACACTTCAAGAAAAACAATGGCATCCAAGGTTAAGCACAGATGGTTCATCACATTTACTTTTTGAGATTTCTAAACTTTTACTTTGAGTCTGTTTTACCAATTTAAGTTCTTGAGGTGGATTTAAACTATGATTTATAGTTGGACCATTTGTTGCCATTTTAAGTTGCGCCTAATTAATTTAGCAACTTGCGGTCACAGAGTCACGGTTTGTATCCCATAGGGTTATTCATATTTTGAATCCTGGGTGGTTTTGGTTTCAGGGAGAAGTACTAGTTAAATTTTGAATTTAATGTCGTTTGAGTTAATCCTAGCAGATTATTCTGAGGATTTTAGGAAATTTTCAATGGCTATTTTTAGGTGTATTGTAACTGAGACCCCCTAGTCTTGGTCCAAAATTGTTCTGATTATTTTATTTTAGCTTGTATGCATAGAGAAACAACAAAACATGTTTTATCTTCTCCAGAAAATCTGGAATTACCATGATTAGATTTTTGGGTCCGTTACAAACAAATACAGTCACGAATATTTATCGGTACATGAAAACTCCTCATACCGTGCTTCAAAAATCGACAAAAACATATAACTAGTTCCTTTATCCAAAAGAATATACTAACTTCATGTTAAATGTAATATGGCATTGTAAATTAGACTCTTTAGTTTTTAAAATTTTAAAAAACATAGAGTTATAAATATGAAGTTGTATCCATAGTAGAATCTTAATTTATAATTTTATTTATTTAATCCTAAAATTAATAATTAATAAATGTAATTGACATGAGCTTTTCTTTTTTAAAGAATAAGCTATTACATTGAAAAAGAATCAATTTATTTAATATATTATTAAATTTTTAATATTTTAAATATTAATAATAGTACCAAATATAGTGTATGGTTTGGAACTAGCAAATATAACACACTATGGATACCTATATATCGTGTTTCTAAAATAAAATTAGTTAACAAATATGTTGGGCTAAATATGTTGGCCTAAAGTTAGAGGTGTATTGGCTAGACTTTTGTTTTCTTAAACTATCTGGATAACTATCCGAAAATTGTCCGGATAGTTTCCTACCATTTTCCATTTCCGTCGGATACCAGCCTTACCCTATTCATTTCCATTTCCGAAAAAAATCCCAATTCATTTCCGTTTTTGAAACTATCCAAAAATTATCCAACCGACACTATCCGTTTTCGAAAAATCGTCTGAATAACGGAAACTATCCGAACTATTTTCATCCTAGTAACGAGTTATGTATGTATACATGTTCTATGCATGTATGCTTATGTATGTATGCATATGCTGTGAAGGAGGTGGCTCCGCATATGGGAGGCTGTGACCTAGAGGCCTGGACATACACTACCAGAAAATCGAGATTTCGTGACGGTGATCAATTTTTGTGACGGTTTTTAATATACCGTCATGAAAATCATAATTTTTGTGGCGGTTTTTGACACACCGCCACGAAAATTGTGATTTTCATGACGGTTTTTGACATACCGTCACGAAAAGTAGTTGTTTTTGTGACGGTGCATCGAAAACCACTACGAAAATAATACAGTACGGTCGCCTCTCTACTTGGATAAGAAAGAATTAGACCCACCGGCAACGTAACCATTTTAGATATGATTATGCTAGCACTAAAACACCGGCGCTCGTTCGTAAAACTCCGGAGTTAAGCGTGCTCACGCGAGAGGATGGATGACCTCCTGGGAAATTTATTTTCGTGACAATTAACCCTCACGAAAACCACATTTTTTTGGCCTCTGATTTTTTTCGTGAGGGTATTTTAACCCTCTTTCAGTTTTCTGTAGTGATAGGCTGTGGCAGCCCGCGCACAGGTGCGACGGGATGGGGTCGGCGCGGAGGCCGTGGCGCTTGGTGCTGGCGCGGCGAACGCCCGGAGTCGATGGGTGCGGAGCCCACTTGGGGCCACGGCGGCGCGAGGTTCTCGCGGGAGCGGAGGTTTACTCGGATCCGTGCGCGCGAGGGAGGTGGCGAGCGTGTCTGCGGCCGCTCGGAGAGGGCCTGCATGCGCGTGTGCATGCGTACGTGCATGGCTGCGCCCATGCATGCATCGTGCGGCCGCTTGCTCGCAGGCACTCAGCCCTACCATGCACGCTATGCATGCGCTAGTATGCACGTAGCATGCAGTGCCATGCATGCACGTACCTGCATTACTAATACAGCAGTAGCACGTACGTCACACTCCCGGATGGAGGCGGCGCCCTGGCGGTGAAGGCGAGGGCCGTGCGACAGACACGCGGAGGTCCGCGGTTGCCTCGCTGGTGAGTTCGGCGCCACAGCCGTGAAGTCGAGTTTTCACGCTCGTGGGAGCTGCCCGGTCGAGGGGGCACGTGTGCAGCGTCGCGTGAAGCTGCTGCTAGCCCTACGAGCCTCCGAGCCGGTTGGCTTGCGGCGAACGCGCCCGTGCGCGGAGATGGCCACGAAGGCCGCCCGTACGTGGAGGTTGTCTGCCGCGGCAGCGAGGATTGGAGACGCGAGCTCGGAGTCATCACGGGCCTGTTGCAGTCCGTTCTGGCCCGAGCTGCAGTGCAGCCTGCTGTTGGGTGCACTGCATGCATGGTGCACCGCATGTAGGTAAGAGCACGATCTCCGCTGGGAGGGCGCTGCATGGAGGCTGGCGACCGGAGCTCGACGCAGAGGCGGCCAGCCCTCGCGACCGGAGCGGAGGCGGCCCAAGTAATGCGTCGCGGAGCCAGGGCCCGATGCGGACTTGGCTTCCGAGGAACCGCGTGCTGAGCCGGTCTGTCCGGGACATATTGCACAGCGACGGAGGCGGACCCTTGCGCAGGCCGCTCGGAGGCGGAGCCCGCCAGCGGTCGCCGCGCGAAGACGCAACCGCGCGGAAGGGGGCCACGAATGTTGCATCTATCTCTTGGATGGCCCTGCAGTGTTCTGAACGTAGAAACGGCCAGAGCGCAATATGGAATTTCTGCGTCCTGTGTGGTGTTTGTTTACTTTCTTGTTTTATTTCCAAAACATGCGGTGTGTATGAGTAAGTCCAGGTCAGGATGATCCAAGTCTTTCTATCTTTGTATAATAGGCTAAAAATAGCATGTATTAGCTCCTATATATTCCAAGGAAAGAAGAGAAGATTTGTGCCTCCAAAAAAAACTCTGTCTTCGGTTGATTGCTGAGCGTTTGCTAGTTCTGCTGCAGTGCAGCGAGAAAACAAAAAACAGAGAGAGATAGTTTGAGAGATCCTGTTGTTTTTTCAACAATTGGTATCAAAGTCACAACTTTCTCTAGGTTCAGTCAGAGATGTCGTTAATCCCAGTGGTAGGAGGAGGCGGTGGTAGCGGCGGCGGTGGCAGTGGCATGAGTTCGTACCAGTACCCGTAGTTGACGGTGGCAAACTACACCAGCTGGTCCATCCGCGTCCAGACCATCATGGAGGATCAAGGCGTTTGGGCGGCAGTATAGCCGGACGGTGACGCCGTCGACATCAAGCTCGATAGGAAGGCCAAGGCACACCTACTCCAAGCACTCCCCGAGGACATCCTTATGCAAGTTGCGAAGAAGACGTCCTCGAAGGAGATCTGGGAGGCCCTAAAGACGAGGTTCATCGGGGCTGATCGTGTCAAGAACGCACTGCTCCGGGCGCTGAAGAGTGACTTCAACGCCATGCGGATGGTTGACGGTGAATCGCTCGACGACTACGCAGGGAGGCTAACAGCGATGTCGGTAAGATACACCAACGACGGCGGATCCTTGGATGACGCGGCCATGGTGAAAAAATTGTTTGACACCGTGCCGGACCGGTACTTGCCCATCATCATCGGGGTCAAGCAATTTTGCGACATCGACACGATGTTGTTCGAGGAGGCGTTGTCACGGCTAAAGGCGTTCGACGAGCGTACACGCCAACGTCAACCCGGCGGCGGCGTCACCGTCAGCGGCCAGTTGCTCCTCACTCAGGCTGAGTGGGAGGCGCGACAAAAGAAGGACAGCGGTGACTCGTCGTCGAACCCGAAGGGCAAAGCTCCCACGGGTGGAGGGAATCGCAGCCGAGGCGGTCGTGACGCGGGCGCGGTCGTGGCGAGGCGCAGAACACCGATGGAGTGGGTGACTCCGGCGGCGGTGGACGTGACAAGAGTCACATACGCTGCTTCAATTGCCAGGAGATGGGGCACTACGCCTCACAATGCAAGGCGCCTAAGAAGAAAGAGGAGGTACATCTCACGCAAGCCGACGATATCGAGCCGACGCTACTCCTTGTAGTTTCGGAAGAGCTATCGCGGGAGGCAATCGCACAGCCGTGGGTGAAGAATTTGCTATCGCGGCAGACTCGACAGGAGGTGGTGCTGTTGAATGAAGACCACATGTGGCCAGATTTGTACCAGGTCAAGCGCGGCATGTCGCCGGCTGCCATCTGGTTCCTCGACAACGGCGCAAGTAACCACATGACTGGAGACAAGGAAAAGTTCCGGGAATTGGACAAGGGCGTCACCGGCAGGGTACAGTTCGGCGACGGCAGATCGGTGGAGATCAAGGGGAAGGGCTCGATTCTCTTTGCCTGCAAGAATGGAGACCATTGGCTGCTCGAGGAGGTGTACTTCATCCCCAACTTGCGCAGCAACATGGTAAGTCTCGGGCAACTCACCAAGACCGGCCACAGGGTGATCATGGACGAGGACGAGCTCGAGGTGTTTGTGAAAAATCCCATGCGACTGATTATGAAGGTGAGGCATACTCCCAACCGCCTCTACAGGATCGAGCTCACCCTGGCGCACCCCGTGTCTTTGTTGGCGAGCTTGGACGACTTGGCGTGACTGTGGCACGCGCGCCTGGGTCATGTCAACTTCCAAGCACAGAAGCTGCTCGCCGACAAGTCGATGGTCGGAGGAATTCCACCGATCGTGCATCCACAACAATTCTGTCATGGCTGCTTGGTGGCCAAGCAGGCGCGACATCCGTTCCCAGTGGCGGCAAACTTTCGAGCGGAGGAGCCGCTTGAGCTGATTCACGATGATCTCTGTGGCCCGATCTCATCGGCGACTAATGGCGGTAATCAATACTTCATGCTCCTCGTGGATGATTGTACTCATTGGATGTGGATGTATATGCTCAGGACGAAGGACCAGGCACTGCCAGCGTTTGCAAAGTTCAAGGTGCTGGTGGAGAACACACACGGACGCAAGATCAAGATGCTTCGCACTGATCGAGGGGGAGAATTCCTCTCGGCCGAGTTCACTCAGCTGTGCGAGGACGCCGGCATCGATCAGCAGTACACCGTGCCGTACTCTCCACAGCAAAACAGCATGGTGGAGAGGAGGAATCGCACGGTGGTGGAGATGGCGTGATCCCTGTTGAAGAGCATGTCCGTACCAAGCAGTTTTTGGGGGGAGGCGGTGAGGCACGCTGTCTACCTCCTCAACCGGCTGCTGACGAAGGCTATGGGCAGCCGCATTCCATTTGAATCTTGGAATGAAAGGAAGCTGCATCTTGGTCATCTTCATGTGTTCGGCTGCACGGCACACACGAAGATCACCACCTCGCACCTGAAGAAGCTTGATGATCACAGTCAACCAATGGTGTACCTAGGAGTCGAGGAAGGGAGCAAGGCGCATCGACTCTTTGATCCACGGCGCAATAAGGTACATGTTAGTTGTGATATACAATTTGAGGAAAATGTGGAGTGGAGCTGAAATGCAGGTGCAGCAGCAGTACAGACTTCAAAGTTCGTGGTTGAAGAAGTGGCTGCCGCGGCAGGCAAAAACGCTACCGCGACAGCCGATGCGGTGCCACGGCAGGCGATCGCAGAACCAGTGCGGCAGCGGCAGGCGATCAAGCTGCCGTGGGAGGAATTTCCGCTGCCGTGGCAGACATCCCGCAGTTCGATGGTGCAGCAGCAAGGCCCATGACCAGATCACGGGTGGCAGCACGTACGACATTATCGACCACGCCGGCCACCTCACCGTCAACACCAGTGCGAGGCACACCGGAGCCTGATGCCGCCGCGTCACCTGCGGCACAGATTTCTCCTCCCCTAGCAAGCGGAGATGAATTCCACGATGGTCCTGTCCGGTACAGACACATCGACGATATCATGAGGGAGGCGCGGCATGTTGATCTGGATGAAGAAGAAGAAGCTGATAGGAAAGCATTGCTGATGGAGACAGAGGAGCCATCGTGCTACCGCGAGGCAGCTGGCCAACCAGAGTGGGAAGATGCAATGTGCAAGGAGATCGAATCCATTGAGAAGAATTCGACTTGGTCACTGTCAAAGCTTCCGGTCGGACACAAGGCAATTGGTCTCAAGTGGGTTTACAAGCTCAAGAAGAACTCTGATGGAAAGGTGATCAAGCACAAGGCACGGCTAGTTGCAAAGGGGTATGTGCAACGTCAAGGAATTGACTTCGAGGAAGTGTTTGCACCAGTTGCTCGTCTCGACACAGTGCGTGTCATTCTCGCTGTGGTAGCAAACCGTGGGTGGCAGGTGCACCACCTAGACGCCAAGTCGGCGTTCCTCAACATTGAGTTGCAGGAAGAGGTATATGTTGCACAGCCGGAAGGATATAAGGTGAAGGGGAAGGAAAACCTTGTGTACAAGTTACATAAGGCTTTGTATGGTCTTCGGCAGGTGCCACACGCATGGAACGCGCGCCTTGACCAGAGCCTGAAGGAGCTCGGTTTCTCGAGGTGTGTCCAGGAGCAGGCAGTGTACACCCGAGGCACAGCAAGCACTGGCGTCATCGTCGGCGTGTACGTGGACGACCTGATTGTAACCGGCCAAGATCCTTCTGCAATCACCGAGTTCAAGAGGCAGATGATGGCTCAATTCGAGATGAGTGACCTTGGATTGCTGCACTACTACCTCGGCATAGAAGTGGCGCAAGGCAATGGCGGCATTTCCATCAAGCAGGTAGCGTATGCAAAGAAGGTGTTGGAGCAATTCGGAATGAGTGAGTGCAATCCAACCAAATTTCCAATGGAGCCGAGGACGCAGCTACACAAGGATGGCGAGGGACACCCGGTGGACGCCACGGAGTACCGCCGTATCATCAGTTGTCTCAGGTACCTGCTCCACACGCGACTAGACATGTCATTTGCAGTCGGTGTGGCGAGCAGGTTCATGGAGTGGCCTACCGTCATGCAACACAAGGCGGTCAAGCAAATTCTCAGGTATTTGAAGGGGGCAATTCATTATGGCCTTGTATATAGCAAAGGAGGAGGCACAGAGGTGATCACCGGCTACATGGACAGCGACTTGGCTAGTGATCTGGATGATCGAAAGAGCACGGGTGGCATGGCATTCTATGTCAATGAGTCTCTGGTTGCATGGAGCTCACAGAAGCAAAGGACGGTGGTACTGTCGTCATGTAAGGCTGAATTTATAGCGGCAACGGCGGTAGCGTGTCAGGCGCTGTGGCTGAGGAGCTTGTTAGTAGAGCTGAACAAGGAGCAGCCAAGACCCGTGAAGGTGTTCGTTGACAATAAATCGACAATCGCATTGATGAAGAACCCGGTGTTCCATGGACGCAGCAAGCATATCGACACCAGGTTCCATTTCATTCGAGAGTGTGTCGAGGGAGGGCAGATCGTCGTCGAGTTCATGCGAATGGAGCAGCAGTGAGCCGATCCCTTGACGAAGGCATTGCCAGTGGTGAAGCTGGCGACAATGCGGCACCTTCTTGGTATCCGCAATCTTGGGCCACTCTAGGATTAGGGGGGAGAATGTTGTATCTATCTTGGATGGCCCCGTAGCGTTTTGGACGTAGAAACGGCCAGAGCGCAATATGAAATTTCTGTGCCCTGCGTGGCGTTTGTTTAGTTTATTGTTTTATTTCCAAAACATGCGGTGTGAATGAGTAAGTCCGGGTCAGGATGATCCAAGTCTTTCTATCTTTGTGTAATAGGCTAAAGATAGCATGTATTAGCTCCTATATATTCCAAAGAAAGAAGAGAAGATTTGTGCCAAAAAAAAAACTCTGTCTTCGGTTGATTGCTGACATTTGCCGGTTCTGCTGCAGTGCAGCAAGAAAACAGAGAGAGATAGTTTGAGAGATTCTGTTGTTTTTCCAACAACGAAGGCGGTGGCCGAAGTAGTCCCACGCGGAGCAGGAGATGCACGGCGTGGAACCGGCGGAGTCAACCGATGTTCAAGTGCAACCGGCGGCTGCGACCGGCCACGCCTATTCGAGGCGTGCAGCGGAGGCGACGGCTGCGGGGAGCTGGGTACCCTCGCGGAGCCCAACGTGCGCGGTGCGGCGGCGCGACTCAAAGTCATTAAGGGGGGCCGATGCGGGTGTCGAGGCTGAGGGACCATGGAGGCTCATGCATGCGGTGTGACATTGCGCCTAAAGGCCGCTGCACGGAGTCGGTGCAGGCGACGAGGTCATCAGCCGCAGAGGCCCTCCGCGTGCTAGTTTGCTGAGGGAGCCGGTTGAGCGTGAGCGGCGCCGGGTCGCGGAGGCCGGAGCTCGACGCGAAGGCCATAGCTCATGGCTCGGCGCGGAGGAGAGGTGGGGCTTGTGAAGACTAGCTCTAAGCCTCTGACCCGCCTAGAGGCCGAAGCATGGCTTTGGTGCGGAGGCCAAGCCTACGCGGCATCTTGCACGGAGTCTAATGCTTGCATGCGCGAACGCTGGGGCACGGAACAAGCCCCTCACTGAGGTGCAGTTGCACTTGCAACACCGTGGTTGCTGTCCTGTGTGTGGGTTGTCTAGCTGCCCGCTGCCTCATCATCAGAAGTATAATTATGCATGGGCCATGCAGACATGGAGGATTGAACAGGTTAAAGTCTAGGTGAGGAAGGCATGATGCACATATTCTCTCTATAGCCATAGGGCATGGCAAAAAGCCATAAAGCATGGTGCAATTTAGACTTGGCCAAATAGGTGGACCGGACGGGCACGGTCTGATACGACCCGTTTAGACACAGCCCCTGCCAGCCCGTGTGCCTCCCCCGGTCTAGGCACGGCACGCTGAGGTTGTGGGCCGTGCCGTAATGACAGTGGATGGATGGAATGGAAGGGGATCCCTAGACTTGGCCAAACAGGCGGACCGGACGGGCACGGTCCGGTACGACCCGTTTAGACACGGCCCCTGCCAGCCCGTGTGCCTCCCCCTGTCTAGGCACGGCACGCTGAGGTTGTGGCACGGCCCATCGGCGGCCCACCGTGCCTGGGCCGGCTCGGTCCAGTACGGCTTTTCTGTCACCGTGCCGGCCTGGCCGTCTGCCGCGCGTGCACGTGCGCGCCACGAGGCCAGGAGCGCTGGGCCGCTGGCCTGTGGGCCCTACCGGCGATGCCACCGGCCTAAAAAAACGCGCTACAGTGAAAAGGAAAAAAAGCAAAAAAGACTTAAAAAATTTGAAAAATTAGAGGAGTGGTAAAAAAATATGAAAAAATGCAAAAAAAATTATTTGAGATGAGTAACAAAATATGAGGGTATTTTTTGATGTTATTAGAGGAGGAAATTTTTATTTTTTTAAACAAGTAAAATAACAACACATATATAATTATGTAATATAATTTCTGCATAAATATAGGGAAAAATTATTTGCGATAAGTAAAAAAACATGAGGGTATTTTTTGATGATATTAGAGGAGGAAATTTTCATATTTTTTTAACAAGCAAAATAGAAGCACATATATAGTTATGTAATTTAATTTCTGCATAGATATAGGGAAAAATTACGCAATGACCTTTATTGAATTTAATATTACATAGCTGCCTCATTAAAAACTCTGTTATATAAAAACTCAATTTTGAGAAAACCATGACAAAGAAAAAAGAGTACAGCTAAAGGTCAACACTCAAAAATAAAAAACATTACTCTAGTTCCTTATTTTGTAGGTAAAGATTTTTGAACTGCTCAACCAAATCTTGTTTCTCCGTGGTGTGTTGGGCACGTTTCTTGGCTAGCTCCTAGTCTTTAACCACAAGTAGCATTTCTATCACCTCACTGCGGAGATTTCTTCTTCTCTTCTCAATAATTCTTCCGCAAAGACTGAAGGCCGATTCGGATGATACCGTAGACACAGGCACCATGAACACATCCTGTGCTAGCTTTGAGAGCACGAGATATTGGATCTTGTGATCGTTTCACCATTGAAGAACGTTGAGATCTTCCTGGTTAATGGAGTCACTGTCCAAGTAGGTGGACAGCTCAAGGGCTTCAAGCGAAGCGTGTGCAGGATTTGCGGCGGCCGAACTTCCACCACCGGTGCTCGAAGAAGAAGAGGAACCACCCCAAATTCGGCCCCACTGCAATTTCTTCTTACCTGGGACAGGGACGGGTGGGGCTCTTTGCACGCGAACTCCCTGAAACTTAGTTTCATACTTTTGAAATACTTCATACAATTTAGTCTTAGAATCAGAATAGTAGTTAGTGTAATCAATATTCATTGCATCCCCAATAAGATTCAAAATATTAAGGAACCCCGTATTTTACCCCTAGGATCAATAATAAATGCAAAAGCATACAAATATGGAATGTCCCTCTAGTATTTAAGATATTTTTATTTCATGTGAAATACTACAAGTCCTAACAGTTGGTCATCTTCATATCTTTTAATAAAGTGGCAATCTAAAAAATTTTATGCAAAATTAAATTAGCAGTTAGATAGTAAACGCCAGACAAAGTAATAGTTGCATCATAAAATATTTCAAGGAAGTAATAAAACCTTTCCACAACATGCCAAGACTGTTCTGTCAGTAGCGGTTGCTCGTCACTGGTAACAACATTCTTGGACTGCAAAAAAACAGTTAGTATATCCTTGTAAGGCAAGACGTGTCTCAACATCAAATAAGTCGAGTTCCACCGATGGTCCGCATCCATTTGGAATTTGCGTGGACGCTTGTCCGAAGGGATGCAGAATCGCTTGAAGGTCCAAGTCGAGGATTAAAACCATTGAGCCATGTTATGGCTTCACGGATGGAATCGAGATATACACTTACTCTCTTAAAACCGGATTTAACTATAAAATTAATAACATGGCAAGCACAACGTTGATGTAAAAGAAATGATTCAACATAAACATTGAATAAAGGCTGCAGAATTTCCATTACTCTGGAATTTGCAGCTGCATTATCTAGAGTTACTACAAACATTTTATTTGTGATGCCAAAATCCTCACAAACTCTAAAAATTCGTTCAGCAATATTTTCTGCAGTATGTGAAACATCAATTAATTTTAAAGCTATTACTCTTTTTTGTAGTTCCCAGTCATCATCAACATAATGAGCAACTACACTAATATAGTCCTCCTTAGCCCTACCACTCCAAATATCAGATGTGATACTAATAGAAAAGGTGCATATAGCAAATAATTGTTTAATACTGTCCTAGCCTTGGTTGTAAACATTCACTAAGTCCCGGGTTGTGGTCTATCTACTAATAGCTTGAAACCTAGGATTATGAGCAGTTTTAATGTAAGTCTTAAATGCAGGAGACTCACCAAAGTTTAGAGGTAGATTCTGTCTAGCAATTAAACGGGTAAGAAAATCTCGTGCTACCGAAGGATCATACTCCTATGAACGTACCGTACCGTCAGGATTTAGTACCAATTGTTGCTGTCGTAGCTGGTAACCTTGCTTCTTCGAACACGCCTCAGTATGCCGCCTTAAATGCCCTGTTCCACCAAAAGATTTTCCAGAGTTTAGTCTTACAAATTCTATATTTTGCGTAAGTTACCTCCCTTCCATCCGCGCCGGCTTCCTTGAGCTCATCAAAATGTTGCCAGGCGGAGGAAGTTCTTGATCTCTTCGAACCGGTTGCCATTGATAGGCTCCTGCTCGCAGTTCCGGATCCTTCCGAAGCCACATGTACTTCCTCTAGCTGTCCTTGCAGTGTAGGAGCCCACCCGGAGTTGTCTCCCTGCGACATCGGCAGATAGCTCGAGTCAAAGTCGCTCAGTTGGAACATCATGTAGTTCGGATCCATCCTGCAATATAAATAGAGAAAATTAGTAAACAAAATAGTATGAACAAAGAAGAAAATTTAGAAGTTTTTTTTATCTTGCAGGAGCACCGGAGGCTGTAGCTATCAGCTATGGGAATTTAGAAAATTTTTGAATTTTAGACAAAAATTTAGAGCGCAAGAGAGCAAAAGAGAGGAGAAGAGAGCACACGATGAGAGATTGGGAGGTTTGGATAAGCCAAGATGTTGTTACTAGCTGCCCTATTTATAGAAAAAAATTTCACAATTTTTCAGATTTTTTTGATATTTTTTTGGATTTTTTTGGTCCTCTAATGGCTAAATTCAAAATTTAGCTGTTATTTTGGACCATTGGGGACACATGTCAAGTTTTTCTGGGCCACCGGGGTGAACACTGTACCAAACGGTCGGCCTCCCTATACACTGCAGCACACTATAGAAACGGTCCGCCTCCCTGAACACTGTAGCAAATACTGTTGCGAATACTACAGCGGGCCGGCCGTGCCGTACAGCCGGCCCAGGCACGGTTACTGTAGCACCATGCCCGGGCTAGCCTGACAAGGCACAGCCCATTTGAACATCTCTGGGGATCCCCTTCATTTGCCCTTGGGGGCTCCTTTAATATTAGATAAACGGAAAGTTACATAATTGCTCCTGGGCTATTTACATGGAAGTAGCATTGCCCTGAGAGTGTTTTAGTCCTTTATTACATTATTCAAGACAACACCCTAGGAGTGGGGTTTTACCCCTTAACACCTGGTTCTTGTTTGAAGAAATACGGCCTTTTCCAGGTTCACAACTATCAAGTTTTATGCCTTCAATTGTAAACGCTCTTCTTTTGTATCCTTAGTATGTGATATGTATATATTATTGCTGTTGCGGGTTCCTTATATCAAAGATCCTAACACGGGGGTGTAGATCAATCTTATTTTGGTATTTTGAGATAGATTCTACTGATGTTTTGTGTGTTACTTAAGACATAATTGAGCTTGGGAGAGGCAGGCTTGTATCACAAATTGTACCTGGTTTCATCGGAACTTTGCAGAAGGTACACTGTGTAAATTGTTGTTGAACAATTCATTCAAACCAGTGTACTCCATTTGAGTAATTTTGTGAATTCAGAAATTCAGAGATGTCTGCCTTGAGGTTATAGTGCCTTGAGTGAATGAATTGTTGTCAACATCTGAAAACGATATTATCGCACTTTGCCTTAAATATATTTGATATATGACCTAAATCGAATTAAATCTCAATATAGCACCGTAGCGTTAGCATGTGTATATTACTAGTAGATATAAAAGATGAACCACATAAGATTGATGAAACACCACTGAATTGATGTGCAACAGCGTCAGCAAGAAAAGGACCCCCTTGGAATAATATCACATCACACGTAGTGGAACATAATAATAATACAAACACAACTAAGTACACATTCACTCTGTGCCCGTGTAATTGGAAAAAATAATGTGAAAAATGTTCTAAGTATAACATTTTCTATAATGCAATTCATTTTGTCTTTTGCTTTAAAGAAGCTATGGTCAATTATTACAGAGGTTACAGGTCGAACTACCGTAAATTAGTAAATCACAGCTTAGTTAAAAATAAGAAAACTACTTAGAATACTAGCCTAAAGACGAAACACCTATCACTAAACTTGCATCTATGGTTGATGAGAATCTGCATAACCATTATTTCTGCTCAATGGCTTGCAAGTTGTATGTAGTCCTTGTCTTCCTCAAACCAGGAAACAAAATCTCCAAAATCAGCGATCAATCATTGTGCCAATCGAATTGCGCTCACATCATGGCCGACGACTGAAGTCGAACTGAAGTGGAAGATTAGCGTTGGAGAGTTACTGAGCCGTATTAGTTGTTCAACCATCTAAGACAATCCAACTGAGATGATGGGGAAGGTTCATGAGGGTGGATACAGGTGAAAACCCTCACTGTTGCTGTGATCCGTAATGGTGGACTTGTGTAAGCAGTGGATCTAAGCATGTCTTTGGTCGGACATGTGCGCCATTTGCTAGGATCGGGTAGTTGGGCCATCGGGTAGAAACTAGTGTGGTGGGACTATCAAACAACTCTTTTATCTTGGCCTTGATAAGGTCATGGTATCAAGTAGATAAAACTGGGCAGTCTCTGCAGAGGTAAAACCAAATCATTCCAATGTGACTAGCTTCCAGTTAAGAAGCTACGTCATAGGTGATTCCTATTCTCATGGTATGAGTAGCTTTGATAAGTAAAACATGGACATGATGAAGATGAGGATGATGGTGAATTGATATTGATATCATTTTAAAATCTCAATTTACAACTGTTTATAAATGAAATGTTTATCAAAGTAGGGCAAAACTATTTAAGATAGGTTTGTTACAAACCCTCCTTGGTGAACCTACTTCCTTGTATGCCTATTCTGGACATGGCTAGTTGGGTATGTTCACCTCTTGCATAAAATGTGGTTCCGAGGATTAGTTCTTCACCAAGGAAGCACAGGAAGGAGAAGAGTTCTTCAATGGCAAGGAGTTCTCATTCTAGGTCGGCATGCTCTTGGGCGTGGCTGTGGTGGTTTGTCTGTTCTTGTGTGTGGATCTTTTGCTTGTATGTTAGGTGCTGTAGTGAAGTTTAGCATGTTGGGCCAAAAAGCTTGTATTAGTTAACTTTCATGTAATATATTTTGTGTATAACCTGGTTATGTGTATCAAAAGTAATTCTGTTTATCGATCTGTGTACTATCGAAGTCATGGACGCATGTGGGAGGTTTTGGGATACCATACTCAAACTGGGTATCCCACACGTCGGGAACGTGGCTCAGGCAGAACTAGGGGCCATGATGGAGATGATGCCGGGGTTGTGGCATAGGCAGCGGAGGGGGCACAACGAAGGGGTAGGAAGGAGGCAATGGGACGGAGGGGATCACGACAGAAGGGGAGCGGTGTTGGGCTGATGATGGAGGCAACAGAGGGGGCGCTACGGATTGATGCGCATGGAAGGCGTCGCGAGTGAAAGACGTCGCTCATGGAATAGATGCTGTGTGCGAACGGTTTCACAGGAGGAGCGTGGGAGGAATATATATCGGTCATTGGATTTGAGCAATCCGCTGGTCACAAGAAAATTGGTGCAGGACTTACCATCACCACAAAGGGAGTATCAACCAATCGTACGCTGAAACAACAGCAAAGAAATGATGCAGTTAGACAGTGGGATACACAAGCAACTCTATTCTTGCAAGTAGTAATTCTGCAAGTCAAAATACTACTCGGATGCCAAATTTCACATTAAACTACTGATGTGATCATTTTCAGAACAAATTGAATTTAGAGTCCATAATATATGTAGATAATAAAGACTTGAACTGGTTTAAGACAATCTAAACCAGACCATCCATTTTAGGTGATTAACAGAGTACACCCAAATGCATACAATTTTCTGCTGATCACTGACAATTCCTCAGGTAAGTCCAGATCTGTTGATAGAATGCATTCTTACATCAGTTGCAATTGGGAGCTTCAACCTACCGAGACTCTGGGGGACGGGCACCACCGTCCATGGTCCGTCTTTTCTTAAAAGAGGAGGGAGGCACGGGGATGTGCCTCGGAGGAGTGGCCCAAGGGTAGAGCACGTCCATTGTGCTGCCCCGATCTGGCTGCTCGTGCTGTGCTGCGGCGACCGCCACCGTGGGAGAAGCCACGGTTGTCACTGAGGCTGCGAGAAGCTGCAATAGAGGCGGAGCTCCCGCCATGTCACCCCTCTGTGATGGTGTATTGTTGACATGAGCAGGACGGCAAGGAGGTATGAGTGTGTTTGATGTTTGGGCCAACATGTATTAAGTGTGTGTTGGGCATTAATGACCATGATTACACTGATAAATGAATCCACACAGAACCAGAAGTGGTTTGTACAACCTAGCCAGTTATAGTGACAATAGGAAAGGTAGAATTAAAGCACAGAATTAGACAAAGCAAACTAAGATAGGTTTTGACAGCCTGGGGTCCAAGGGATGGTCACTACCCTATAAATAATTCATAACAATCCAAATTTATTTTTATCTTATTTCAGGTACGGTTCAGATCCATTTGGGAGAATAACTTCCACCGCTATCAGGTCGCCTACTAAGTAACCCGGACGTAGCTGATTTCACAGCAGCTGTCACTTGCCTACAGTATCCCGTGGGGTTACCCACATTAATCTATAGCCTAGACACCATGTCCAAAAAATAGAATAAATACTTTATATTGATGTCTAACATAGAGCAACTAGACATGCATAAAGTAAACATAAATACATGTATAATGAAACATGCATAATATTAACTTAAGTATGGCTAGACGAGGAACCGACATATAATAAATAAGTAGTAAAGCTGGAATTAAAAAAAAAAAGCAAAGATCACATCACAATGTTACCTGATTGAAAGAAATTGAGATCTATTCCATCGAAGAAAAAGAAGTCACCAAAGTGGTATAATTTCAAAGCGTCGGCATCCCGGTCTCTAATATTTCCCACCACTGCAACTATCTCGGCCACCGAAATAATTAGGCCACTGAGACTCCGTTGGCCGCTGAGATTTCTCTCCCTCTCTCTCTTCCTAGTCCAATACCTTGGTGTCTCAACCCGAAGGAAGAGTGAGTGAAGTCTGAGTGCAGCACCCTACCCCTAATTATAGTGGAGGAGTGGAGTAACATGCAAGGTAGCTCCCCCACCATGCAAGGATGCATGCAGGCATGGGGAGTAACATGCAAGTCACTTCACCATGCATGAAGCATCCAAGGAGCATCCTATGTGGAGGACTGGCTGCCACGGCATCTATCTTCCCTTGGATGACTGGTGAGACTAGCAGGTGGAGTCGGTTGTCGCGCCTCAAAATCACCTTAAGTCTAAAAATATCCTTTTAATGCATTCCTAGAAATTTTAAAAGTAAAAATAAGCCTACAACCATTTAAAAATCACCAAGTTGAACTCATTTTGGCTTGTGGGAATTTTTGTTAAATTTCCCTTGCCTCAAAATGCTTAAATAAATTTTACTGGAATTTTCAGAGCATCTTAACTAATTTTAAGTTCACAAAAACCCTTGTCATTGTATTTATAAATCCAGAAATAAAATTAAATCCCTTTTCTCCTCTCCCTCGGGTTGGGCCAGCCTGGCCTGCCCCGGCCTCCCCTCCCCTCTCTCCCCTCTGGCCCGCTTGGCATGCCCGGCCCGCGCCCTCGGCCTGCCCCGCCTGCCTCTCCCTCGCCCGCACGGCCTCCCTCTCCCCCGGCCCAGCTGGATCGTGGTCGCGCCCACGCCCCCCGCTCACTGACAACTGGGCTCCACTCATCAGTCATCCCCTACCTCCCGCCGCCCCTCTCTCTCTCTCTCTGGCCGAGAACTCCTCCCCTTCCTTTGCTCGATTCCATCAATCCGCTTGGCCGTTTCTCGAATTGATTGAGGGGTTTTACTCCCCTTAATCCCCTCTTATTTCCCCTCAAAAATCCTGGAGGAAATCACCCTAAGTCACCCTAAATGGCTGGCCGTTTCTCCCTGGTGAGCCTGTCGCCATTGATTCCAGCCGCCGGCCACCTCGGTGCCGTTCCTCCTCCCCAATTGGTTATAAAATGGAGCCCCGTTCCTCCTCTCCCCTTTCCTCTCACCGCCCTAGCTCCCCGTCGCCCCTAACGTCGCCGTCGCCGCAGCTCTGGCCACCCTCCATCAACGAGCTTGACCACGCTAGCCCTCGGTGACCCCATCTCCGGCTTCGCCATCCCTGTCCGCACCACAGCATCGACTTCCCGGAGCCCGGCAATCACTGGAGAGCCGTCCTCACCGTTGACCCGAACCCCTCCGCCGCCTTTTCCTCGCCTCAGGCCGATCCCGAAGCCCTCCGTTGCTATGCCTTTGTCGGTGAGCTTCGCCTCCCTCTCGTCTCCCTTTTCCACAAGCCCGCTGCCCCGTTGTGCCCCCTCGCTGCTGGCGAGCCCTGCCTCCCGTGCGCACGCGCTGGTGTCCTCGCCCGTCCTGCGTGGCACTAGCGTGGCAGCCACACTGCAGCCACGTCAGCCCGCCCCCGCTGCGTGTTGCCCACGTGGCCACCCGCCCGCATGCAGGGCCCGCGTGTCCACATCACCCAATACCGACAGATGGGGCTCACCTGTCGGCGCTCCCTCCCTCTCTCACCGCTGACATCATAAACTCAATTTTCCAATAGAAAAATAATTCAAGAAATTGGAAATATTCATTTAAATTTCACCTAAACTTCAAATGGCCATATCTTGGTTGTTTGAACTCCGAATTGACCGGTTCAAGCCTCTAAATTTTTCTTAAATCATCAAGAACCCATTTACGCACTTTGTTTCTATTGTTTTTATGGTTTTTTTCTTATCTTTGGCCCTTATTTGTGTTTGGACGTGTAGACGTTGCCGATTCGGAAGATCCATTGTTCATTGTGGTCGACTGTGAAGATGCTGTGTGCGAGCAAGGCAAGTCATATCATCTCTTTGATCATGTTGTGTACCTATTATTGTGAAAATCTATGTTTAATTAAATTATCATTTCACTTTACTAAATTTCCCGAGTAAATACTGTTTTATGTAGCCTTTCCTATATTCCTTTTTAGGGCCTTATAATTGTTGTATTATTTCCTTGTCAACCCTAAGTATCAAAATTGTCTAGTGAGAGCTCTATATATTATCTTTACTAGATCTTTTAGGTTTATGCTTAGCTGTGCAAAATAAGAATAACTTAGCAAATTTTCTATAATGGTAGACTTTGGGAATAATACTAAAATCATGCTTAATGTCAGAATATTGGCAGTATGGCTAGGACATGTTAAAACCCCCCCATTCAAAAGGACCGGTCTGCGGGCCTCTATTGCAAAGCATAAACCGTACAACCACATGTCTAATGGGTAAGGCTTAATCTGTAAGCTTAGTCTAGCTTTAAACGATTTGACACGGTGGGGCAAATGACGTCCAGTATGGGTTTGATGTCTCCACAAGTGAAGGCCAGAATGGCAAAGATGCATGGGGGCTTAGACCATGTCTTCTCGACCCAGGTCGCCTGGCAGGGGACAAGGGTCTAGGTCGGTCTGTTGTTTAGGGTTGGATTGAGTGAAGGGTTATGTCACGTTCTCTTCCGAGGCACTACCGTGGCGGTGCACGGCACGTGGTAATGTGCGTGAGGTGTGTCTTGTGGGTAAAGTGTAAACCTCCGGCCAGAGTATAAACTATTCGAATAGCCGCGCCCTCGGTTATGGGCAAGCCTAGTAATGTACCCAAGTTAGAGTTTTTCCCTCTCTTGATGACATAATGGCATAACTGGTTAGATTCTTGGTGTAGCCTAGGGAAAGGCATGTTGGTGCAAGTGCGCAGCATTGTTCATAAATCTTGTAGTAGAAATAGGATGCCTTTTATTAAAATTGCCTTAATATTGAAAAGTATTTCTACCTGCCCGTTTACCTGAAAAATGTAGCTTTATAAATATTCCTTGGACTCCCTTGTATTATATTTTGCATTTGCTGGTATGATTTGTTGAGTACTATGGTTGTACTCAATCTTGCTCCACTTCCTCCAATCCAGATGAGGTGTTCCTCGGAGATGAAGGCTTTGAAGATTAGCCCATTCCTGCTGTCTCGTGCCTGTGGGCTTGGTCCCCAGCCCATTTTAAACACTTTATTTGTTTTTCTTTGAATGTTGGGCTTTTGGTCGTGCCTGTAATAAAGTACTCATTTATGCTTCCGTTATTGTTAACTCTGTTATTTACCAACTCTGTTGTGTACCTCACCTCCTGGGACGAGGATTTATACACTTACGCACGGAAAGTATTCTTGGGTATTTTCCGGGTGTGGCATCGGTGGGGCTGGCCGGTGACATCTAGGGTCACCCTTAGCCCATCAGCTGTCCATCAGGTCGGTTCTGGTATTTGAGGGCTTGGATCATCTTCGAATGATGGTTGGATAGTCGGTTGGAGCAGTTGATAGTGTCTTGAGTAGGTTGCAGCAAATGGCTGGGGTCAGACGGGCTAGTGTTAGGCTGGCCAAACCACTAATGTGGTCAGCTGGCCAGTGCATTCACCACGCTAGTGTTGGTATTTCTTATGCTCTTACAAAAAAGGTTGCACAAGCGCATGGAATTACCGATATAGCACTTCACTAAGGAGTATTCCAAGGTATCGTATTTATATTTTCCTAAGGGACACACCAATGGCTTTAAACAAATCATTCTTTCTACCTTGCTTGCTTGAAATTGACATTCTTGGCCTGAGTCTCCATGCAATTGCTTCCCACATGGCCAGTGCTGCCACATACTTTGCAAGTCATATGAGAATCCAATGACTGGAATCCTTCGGAGCTTCTAACTTCTTTTGAATAAGATCCTTCTTCGCTGCCAACATATCTGTTGAACATGTGGAGGCCATGGGCCCCGGGTACCTCATGGAAAGCATTGCGGCCACTCGGATAGAGGATGGGTCCGATCATGTAATTGGGAATATAATAGGACTCGGTACATGTTACCTTGTATGACAAGGAATGGATATAGTCCTAGCTGGGTATGTTGTATTCCTAGGAGGAAATCCCCTGGTCAAGTCTGATTGGGATTCCTACCATGTAACCTTACCTCTCCAGTATATAAGGGGAGGCAAGGAGCCCTCTGGGGCAGACAAGGAAGAATATTGCAATCTCACCAGAGAAACTTCAAAGGCAATACACAACAGCTGAAAGTAGGGTATTACCTTACCTTGAGGGCCTGAACCAGGATAAACTCGTTTCGTGTTCCTTTGCAATCCATCAAGTTTAGGTCTCACAAATAGCCCCATATAATTATTGCTGATAGAAAGCATCGGCAGTTGGCACGCTAGGTAGGGGCTTCGTCGAGATCATCGTCGTCAAGCCTGATGGATCCAACCACCGGAGTCAATGGCGTCAAGTTCAATCCTGGACAAGCGATCAACTTTGGGAGCCTTGACTTCGTCGCCGATAAACTCAGCAACCTCACCCTGCCTGACTCGGATTCGACCCAATCGGCTAGGAACAAGGCCAACTTTGAGCCAGTCGGCTTACTCAACATCGCGGTAATCTTTGGCGACTTGCTATGACGATTTCCATGATGCACGAGTTCAGGGACAACTCTTTTTCGCAGTGTTCAACTCAGACTTGGCCTTGAGCCGACCAAGATCGGGCTAGGAGAGAAGGAGATCGTCAATATCCCGTTCGGACTCGGCAATGCCGCGGATATCTTCAATCTAACTTCGATGCGGCAGAACCAATCCCCTGGAGTTCGACTCGGATACGGCCCAGAGCCACTCGAGATCGGATCTAGGGAACTTGAAGTTGTAATCACCCCTCTGAACTACTCCGACTCCGACTTATAGTCGAACAACAGTTCGGGAAGCTTCTCTCTACCACACGAAGTGTTCGTGGTGTCAAAGGGATCAACCCTAGGGCAAGACGCGTGCTGACTACGTGACCAGCAGGAGGAGGAAGCTCGCCAACTGTGTGAACAATAGGAGAAGGATGCACGATGCCTACAAGCTGAGCGCGACGCTTGGAATGATAACTTACGCAAGGCTGGGCGGATGGCTCAACAAGAGATCCTCCAAACCCGAGTAGGCGACCATGACATCTTCGTGACCCTGTAGCAGAATGTCGTGGCCACTGCCACGCTACTAGACACCTTGCAATTCGGGCTTGACCACCAGGGAACCCCGACTCTTGCAAGGATCAAGGCAATGATCACCGCTACAGCATGCCAGCAGCGACAGCAGTCTGGAGACACTCTTGTACCATCAAACAAGATGGCCTCTAATACAACAGTCTCATCTGCTTCAGCACGGCACCGAGCAGCTAGCTCCGGTCATCACCACTCGGAGTCCTGTCACACGCCACTTGGTGACCATAACAACGATCGATGGCGATACTATCACGACGAGCGCCAGGATAATCAGGATGCCTAAGGATGACTACGGCGAGATCTTCACCACGACATCAATGTTCAGTGCCGCGAGCGCGAGGAAGATGAACACTGCCCACTCGAAGATGAGCACGAGCGCTTTGGCCTCCACCATGAGTGGTTTCAACGCCGCAGTCAGAGTCGGAGCCCTCACCTAGACGAAGGAGTTTCGGCGTTCACCCACGAACTACAACAAGTTGACTGGCCATCCAGCTTCAAGCCGACTAGTATAGAGAAGTATGATGGCAAGACCAACCCGGAGTCCTGGCTGACTGTATACTCCTTGGCAATCCACGCAGCCGGAGGCGATCACAAAGCTATGGCGAATTACCTACCAGTCGCCCTGGCCGACTCGGCAAGAACGTGGTTAACGGGGCTTCCCAGGCAGTCAATTGGCTCTTGGGGGGAACTCTGTGAGCGCTTCGTTGCAAACTTCCAAGGAACTTATGAAAGGCCGTTGTCTGAGTATGATCGATACCAGTGCCACCAAAGAAAGAACGAGTCCCTCTGTGACTTCATCAAGCGGTTCTTCGAGAAGAGGAACTCAATACCCAAGATCAAGGATGAGGTTGTCATTGCTACTTTCCGCAAGGGAGTGAAAGATACCCGGTTCATTGCTAAATTCACTCGGAAGCCTTCCAACTTTGTCAAGGCTTTGCTCGATATGGCAAACAAGTATGCTGACTTGGCCGATGCTATTGCTGAGGCACATGACAACAAGAAGGAGCCCCGATAGAAGGAGCGGAAGGACACCGACGATGCGGTCCTGACTAAGTCTGGCAACCGCAAACGCAAGTCGGACAACGTTGTGGCGATTGTCGAGCACAGTCGACCACGACCCCCGAGGATAGACAACTACCAGAAAGTCATGAACGAGCAATGCACTTTTCACCCAAAGGGAAAGCACGCGGCCAAAAATTGCTTTATGCTCAAGAAGTTTGCTTCCGAGTAGACGTCAGTGTTGATGTTTTGTATTGGCAATAAATATATAGGGCTACTCGTCAGACCGAAACTTGATGGATTGCAAAGGAACACGAAAGGTTTATACTGGTTCAGGCTCTCAAGATGAGGTAATACCCTATGTCCAGTTGTGGTGTATTTCTTTTAAGGTTTCTTTGGTGAGATTTCTTCCTCTACCCTCAGGGGGCGCCCTGCCTCCCCTTATATACTGGGGGACAGGGTTACAAAGTAGGAGTCCAAGTCGGACTACGACCAAGGGATCTCCTTCTAGAAATACAATGTGCCTAACTAAGACTGTATTTTCCCTATTGTATAAGGTTAAGTCTGCCGACTTCTATTATATCCCTAATTATAAGGCTAGACCCATCCTCTGTCCGAGTGGCCCAATAGCTTCTCATGAGGTACCCCGGGCCCATGGCACCAACAGTAGCCCCTTAGACCTTCATAGTTGAGTCACAGCTGATGCCGAGTGCTCATCCCCCACGGTGAAGAACTCTCGAGTGCATTGCTCTCGAGTTCTCTTTGTCCGAGTGCTTCTTCTCCCGAGTCCTGCTTTATGTCAGCTGGCAACAAGGCTATGAAGGGCTTTATGTAGAAATATGAATAGTACGCGTCGAATAGGCGCACCTATTAGGTGTAGCCCCCGACTTTGTGCTTAATTGCGAAACAATTAAACATAAAGTCAAAGATCTTTAACCTTGTAGTCTTTCCCGAGTAGTGCACTACTGGTATATGAGACTCTTCAGTATCATGTTAGCTGGAATGATTTTTGCTCATGGCAAATAATGGCTAAGCATGTAAGCCGAGTACCACTTTATGGATTTTAACCCAATACGTGGTCAGGTGTACTTGAGAGATACCTGTATCCCCAATTTTAATGGAGACCAGCTGTCGATCCTTATAAGGATATATCCTCAATACCTGGTAAATAATGCAGATACCCGAATGTATACACCCGGCTGTAGGCCTAGCATGAAGCATATCTGATTATTTAATCGGTTTCTATGAATAGTACCTGCACTATGATTTTAACACAATCAGCGAGCGGCCCAATAGAGCGTGCTATTGAGAAACTCATATCTTTGGCCTACTACCGAATAAGCCAGCCTAAACCGACCTACCCAGTGTAGCCCTATAAAATTAGCATCCCTCGCATGTTAAGATGAGTACTCCAGCGTCGGTAACTGTAATCAGCCAGAGGAATCCTTGTCGCAAGCCTTTCCGACTTATGTTTTGGATGCAACATGGTTGCCACCGATGCCCGAGTAGGTATATTGCAGGATCTGCTTGCCCTCCTCAGGTGCGACGCAGTGCATGAGAACTCTAGATGTGCTTTGATGATATAGGTCTTCTTTGACTTCGGCAAAGCCGAATAAGGTACCTGAACCTCGCATTAGCATAGGATTCGGCTGGCAACCCTCATGGGGCGTACCCTACCCAACAGAATTATAGCCAAATAAGGTACCCGAACCTTGCATTAGCATAGAATTCAGCTGGCGACCCTCATGGGGCGTACCCTATGTAGCCGAGTGGTACACGAGCCCCGACTAGCACTGGAAGTCGGTTATATTAACCGAATAAGGTACCCAAACCTCACATTAGCATAGAATTTGGCTGGTGACCCTCATGGGGCGTACCCAACTCAGCGAAGTGGTACCCGAGCTTCGACGGGTGCCGGAGGTCGGTTGTTAGCCAAATAAGATACCCGAACCTCACATTAGCATAGGATTCTACTGGCAACCCTCATGGGGCGTACCTTACCCAACAAAGTGGTACACGAGCTCTGACTGGTGTCAGACGGTTATTAGCCAAATAAGGTACCCGAACCTAATATTAGCATAGGATTCGGCTGGTGATCATCATGGGGCATACCTCACCCAGCAGAGTTGTGACCAAATAAGGTACCTGAACCTTGCATCAGCATAGGATTCAGCTGGTGACCCTCGTGGGGCATACCCTACCCAGCAGAGTGGTACCCGAGTTCTGACTGGTGCTGACGGTCGGTTATTAGCCGAATAAGGTACCCGAACCTCGCATTAGCATAGGATTCGGCTGGTGACCCTCATGGGGCGTACCCTACTTAGCCAAGTGGTACCCGAGCCCCGACTGGCGCTGGAGGTCCGTTATTAGCTCACATGGAGCATACCAAAGTAAAGGTGCCATTCGAGTCCTGACTGGCACGAGTACTTGGTCAATAGCCCTCGTGGAGCATTCCAAGTGATTCTTGAAGCATCGCACTCCCAGTGTATCATGGAAGATAGGCTCGTAGGAGATAGGCTCGTAGCCTTAGTTCCTGTTACGCGTATCCGGAACTGGCCCTACATTATAAACATATCAGATGAGTAGCATCTGATGAAGAAAACAATCACCCGAAGAAAATTTATCTATTTTACAATAGATGTAAATATGTGTTCCTCCTCTTACTGATATTAATTTCACCGAGTAGTTGACCCCTTACGTTTAAGCACTCTGCCCGACTAGTCATAGCCCCCTAGCGTTGGGAGTCGGCTCATGGCTCTTTCCCAGACACGCGTTTGGGGTGACTTGAGTTCATCTTTCATGGAGTAAAGTTTCATGGATCGGAATTTATGCTACTCGAGTGCTTGTACAATCATTAAGAGAAAAACAGAATCGCGTCATGTAGCGGGAAAGAGAAATTTATAGTCTCTCCCGAGTAATGCACTACTCGAAAGTTAGACTCTTCAGCGTCATATCGGCTGGAATAATGTTGCTCATGGCAACTGATGGCCATGCATGTAGGCCGAGTACCACTTGATGAAAATAAATCCATGGCGTGGTCAGGTGTACTCGAGAAAGATACCTGCACCCCCAATTTTAATGAAGACCATCTTGTGATCCATGTAAGGATATATTCTCGAGACTTGGTGGATAAAACAGATACCCAAACATATATGTTTAGCAATAAGGCTCTCATGAAGCATATCTGTTTACCTCATCGGCTCCTGTTGGTAGCACCAGCGCTATAATTTCAACTCAGCCTGTAGGCGGCCCACATGGAGCATGCTACTGTAGGAACTCATATCTTGGTGGCCCAGTGCCAACTATGGAGGACCAAGCCCATTTAGTCAGCATCGGCTCTATAAAAAGCGGGGAGAGAGAAAAAGATTCCTTCATCTTCCCCAAATCAGCCAATCGCTTCGTCTTCCGCCTTCGCGCCCAACTTTTCGCCCCCTGCTCGGCTAGGGTTAGCTGCTGCTGCTGTTCCCTGCTCGAAGTCGGGCGATTCCAGTCCTCTTTGTCTGTTCCAAGCCCCCAATCGCTTTTCCCTTAAATCTCTCCGTCCCCAACCATGTCGAAAGCTTCGGATCCTACGTGTGCGCCGGGGAATACTTGGCCGACTTCGGATTGCGGCTCAGTGAAACTGAAGCTACTGGAGAGTCAATTGAAGTTGCCAAGCTAGGAGGTGATCCGTTGGTGGCCGGCTAAGGGTGAGTCGGTCCCAAATCCCCAATCTGGTGAAACAGTAGTTTTTGCCTCTTTTTTCAATCGGGGTTTGTGCCTTCCCTCTTCTGAGTTCTTCCGCCGCATCCTTGACTTTTATGAGTTGGAGTTGGTGAATTTGAATCCTAACTCAATTCTTCAAATCTCCATATTTGTTACTCTCTGCGAGTGCTTTTTGGGTGTGGAGCCCCATTTTAATTTCTTTAGGCACCTGTTCCACATCAAACCCCAGCCCTCCAAGAATAATATCAATGTGATTGGGGGGGCTGGTCTCCAATTGAGGAGTGATGGGAAGAAAACATATCTTGATCTCCCCTTGAAATCTTCCTTAAAAGGCTGGCACATGGAGTGGTTCTATTGCGCAGATCTGGCTCCCTCCTTGCGTCCATTCACCGGCTTGCCACCGGTAGTTTTACCAAATTGGTCAGCAGATCCAACCTTTGAGGAGATGGGCCAGTTGCATCAATTGTTGGAGAAGCTAGAAAAGCTTAAGGAAGCTGGCCTGACCGGGCCTTGGGTGGCACGGCGTTTCCTGACTCGACGCATCCAGCCGCTGAAGCTGAGGAGCGCATTCGGCTGGGATTTTAAGGGCAAACATGATCCTGGCCGAGTAAGCCACGAGTCGGCCGATAAGTACAAGGTGACCGAGACCCTGTTTGGTTATTTCTCCGAGGGGGTGATCGAGACCGAGGACGATAAACGCCGGATCGCGGCTTTCAGCTTCCTTCGGCCCCGTCCCAAGGTAATCTTTGTCCTTCTTCTTTGACGAATGCCTGTGGGCCTGTATCTGCGATTGCCTAGCATTATGTGATATATGTTATTGAATCTTCTATAGGAATGCGAGGAGTTCAATGAAGACTCCCGCCCGTTGTCGGCCGTTAAATTGAAGAAAAGGCCGAGGAACCCTGCTACTGCCCAACCCGACTCCAAGAGAGCGGGGAAAAAGCCTGTTCTATATCGGGGTGAGGGGGCCATGACGCTGCGTGTCATGGTAGGAGGCCTAAAGATAAAGGACACCGCCACCGCGGCGCCTAGGCGATCAAGTCCCAGGTTGGGACTAGTACGGCTGAGCTCGACATTGCCGAGCCCAGCAAAAGCATCGCCGAGTAGACGATCCGAGCGGGTGTCGCCAAGCACAGAGGTGCCCGAGTCGGCCATGCCACCAACAGGGCCGCCTCCAGTTGCCGCGCCGCCGCCGACTACTTCGCCGACCAGGCCAACAACCGGGCGTAACGCTCCGCCGGGACCCGGATCGCCCGACGGGAAACTCAAGTTCTCCAAGAGGTAAGCTGCTCCGGATCTTCTGAGATTCTTGTCTGTTGCAGTAGTATTTTGATGTCTGTTTTGCCATGCAGGAAACGTGCCGATATCGATCTCAAGGAGACCGCTCCGACTGCTCCCCTTGAAGAGCCCGCCCCAGCTGAGCCGGCGCCCACGAGCACACTCGCTGAGCCGGTGGCCAGCCTAGTCGTGGAGACTGAGGTGGTCCTGACTGTGGGGCCGCTGGTGCCGCCCAACCAAGGGGCGGTTACTGAGGTTGCTGCCCCAGCCCCTGAGTCAACACCCACTACCGAGGCCGTTGCTGGAGCCCTCGAGTCGACCCCCGAGGCTGTAGGGGATGCCGGCGTGGGGGCCTGTTAACGCCAAAATTTGGCACAGATTTCTATCATGTTCGGTTAAGGAAAGGACTATATTAGCCGGTGGAAATTTATCTGGAAGAGACCGAGTCTGGAAAGGAATCGTGAAGACCACGCTATGGCAGTTAATTACCTTATCTATAAATTAGGTAGTTTTAATACTTCTTAGATAAACTTGATCTCGTGTGCGATCAGGGCTTGTTAGTTTTCCTTTTATAGTTAGAAAACTCCTGTTTCGTGTCCGATCAGGACTGTATCAACTCGGGGTATATATACGTATGCCCGGGGACCTTGTAAACTATCACAACGATCAATCAAATTCGGCGCATCGCCACCCTTTACCAACGGGTTCTTGCTTCTCGAGCCGGGCTGCATCGGTTAGGTCCGAACTCCTGCGAGAGGGTAAGTCTCGTTACCCCGACTACCTATCGGCTAGGACTTCCTCGGTTAGGTCCGATATTCTAGTCGGTTTATGGTAGTCGGCTTACCACGGTATATTCTGCTCTGTCTACGGCTACATCAGTTAGGTTTGATCTCATAGGCCGAGTAGGTATATGTTGACGCCGAAAACCGCCGGGTGTGCCAAAAAGCTTGCTGACGATCTGGTTCGGCGTCTGGTGACACGCGAAGGCCTGGGAGATCTGCTTAGCTCCAGTGCAGGTCCTAAAATATTTGAGGTTCGTAGGCGTGCCAGTCAATTTGACCCCGCAATTGACAAGGAGATGAAGAAATTTGATTACTGATCCAATCGGCCAGTAAGCCGATACGGATTCCTTCTAGCCGATCGCCGCTATGCTCGTGCCCGGGCCCTCGCCTGTACTCGCGCCCGGATCAGCAGCAATTGCACATCGGCTATCGGCCGATACGGTCTGATGTAGGCTCCTTGTAGCCGATGGCCGATGGCACCTGTGTATCGACTAGGAAACCGATAACGCTATAGATAAATGGATAAGCTGTCAGTATAACATGTGCATCGGCTAGAAGCCGATGATAAAATAGATAGGCAGAATAGTGAACTAGCCGACTGCCAAGGAAACACATGTGCATCGGCTAGAGAACCGATGATAATATAGATGACCAAAATAGTAAAGATAATACAGTCGGCTTTATAAAAAGATAACCTATCGGCTAAGCACTCCGATAGAACGTCGCATACACACCGATCGGCTCGACAAGGATAAATCTATTATTATCGATCTAGTAGTTCAAACCTAACTGATGCAGCACAGATCGATAATAGTAAAGGAACCTCAACAAACCGATAGATCTAATGCAACTGTGATGTAATAAGATAACTTATCGGCTATACATTCCGATAAAACACTTGCGCAAAAAACATCAACCTAGCAGGAACAACTTATCGCGACAGTTTAGTAGGTCGGACCCAACCGATGCAGCACAAACTGACGATAAGCTACTCCCAGTAAGCTGATAAGATCTACGCACGCGTGATGTGATATACCTGATGGGCCTAAGAGATCGAACCGAACCGATGCAGCCGTAGACAAAGCAGATATATCGTGGTAAGCCGGCTACCATATACCGACTAGAATATCGGACCTAACCGAGGAAGTCCTAGCCGATTGGTAGCCGGGGTAACGAGACTTACCCTCTCGCCGGAGTTCGGACCTAACCGATGCAGCCCGGCTCGAGAAGCAAGAACCCGTTGGTAAAGGGTGGCGATGCGCCGAATTTGATTGATCGAGAGATGATTTACAAGGTACCCGGGCATACGTATATATACCCCGAGTTATTACAGTCCTTATAGGACACGGAACAGGACTTTCCTAGCTAGAAAAGGAAAACTAACAAGCCCCGATCAGATACGAGATCAGGTTTCCTAAAAATTATCAAAACTACCTAATTAATAGATAAGGTAATTAACTGCCATACTGTGGTCTTCACGGTCTCTTCCCAAACTCGGACTCTTCTGGATTAGTTTCCAATGGCTGATATCGCTTCTTTCCTTAACCGAACATGGTAACAACCCGTACCAAATTTTGGCGTTAACAGTATATCACATCACGCGTGCATAGTTTTTATCGGTTTACTGGGGAAATCTTATCATCAGTTTGTGCTGCATCGGTTCGGTCCGACCTACTAAACTGAGCGATAAGCTATTCCTGCTAGGCCGATGGATCTTGTGCAAGCGTTTTATCGGAATGTATAGCCGGTAAGTTATCATACATCACGATTGCATTAGATCTATCGGCTCATCGAGGTTCTTTTATCGTTATTAATCTGTGCTGCATCGGTTGGGTCCGACCTACTAGATTGATAGTGATAGATTTATCCTTGTTGAGTCGACAGGTTTTTATGAGATGCATTACCAGAGTGCTTAGCCGGTAAGTTATCTTTTAAAGCCGACTGCATTGTCTATTGATTATTATTCTGCTTATCTACTTTATCATCGGCTCCTAGCCGATGTCCATGTGTTTTTATTGGCAGTCGGCTGGCTTATCAGTTGCTTATCATTTATGTTACCTGTCCATACCATCATCGGCTTCCAGTCGATGTTCAATTACTTTGGTCAATATCAGTTATCGGCCGATGACACCTATTATATTGGCAGTCAGCTAGCTTATTGTTTGTTTATGTTATCATCTACTCTATCATCGGCTCCTTAGCCAATGGCTGGTTTATTATCTGTTTGTAGTATCATCCATGCTACCATCGGCTTCCTGGCCGATGTGCAAGTGCTAATGGTAGTCGGGAGAGTACCCGGGCACGGGCACGGACACGGGAGAGCACCCGGGCACGGGCACGACCAAGAACCCGGGACGAGCAATCAGCTAACAGGATTCTTATAGGCCGATTGGTTTACTGATCTAACTTTTTTCTGTCTCCTTGTCAATTGCGGGGTCAAATTGACTGGCACGTCTACGAACCTCAACATTTTAGGACCTGCACTGGAGTGAAGCAGATCTCCCAGGCCTTCGCGTGTCTCCAGATGCCGAACCAGGTCGTCGGCCCGTTCCCGGCGGTTTTTCGGCGTCAACAGGGCCAGGACCCCATCACCGTCATGGTCGTCGTCGTCGTCATCGGCGACGGCGTCGGAGATCCCAAACCTTCCTCGGATTGAAGCTCCTCCACGTAAGTTCCCCCGGACGTTCACCTGGACGGTGCCTGATGGGACTGCGAGGAGGTTCAAGCTCAAAAAGGCCGCGGCGAGAAGGGAACACGAAAGCTTGCTCCGCACCGCCATTGCCAGGTTCGAGGGGGTTCGGTTATGATTCTTGCAATGGAGTCTTGGTGGTCTTCCTGTTCTGACGTTTGACTCCGTCTTGACTTGTTTTCTCCCTGAGCAGAAGCTTGTTGATCGTAATGAGGAGATGACCGGGATCCTGGTCGAAATGGCCCCCCATCTCACAGAATTAGAGCAGCTCCGGGCGTTGAAGGCCGAGATGGAGGAGCGCCACATGGGGAGGGAAGCCTGGCTGAAGGATGTTGCCACCCAGCTCAGGGATGAAACTTGGGCCCAAGCCGGGAAGATTAGAGGTAAATCCCCCGAATGCTTCTTCCCGACTAAACCATTGATGAATTTCTCCAGCTGCGTTGTTCTCGACTGCCTAGTTGTGTCATGGCTGCAAGGTTGAGTTCTTGACTAATCTATTGTACAACCCTCGAAGCCGAGTTAAAGACCCGAACAGAGGGGGAAGCCCAGCTGAAGGAGGCCAAGAAGGCCAAGGCCAAGCTTGAGAAGGACAAGGCCGACCTGACAAAGGCCAACGCCGGGCTCGAACGGGAAAAGGCCGAGTTAAAGGAGGCCACCATCAAGCTCGGCGAAGAAAAAGCTAGACTAGAGAAGACCATGGCCGAGTGGGAGGCCGATTACGCGAGTAAGTCTCCGCCTCGACAATGATCTTAACCAATCCTTTAATCATTCCATCTGCAGCCGTGCCTAATAAGTTTACTTGTCGGTGGACCCGGGTAGACCTCAGAGCCAATGCCTAGGCCCAATATCGGTTTTATGCAGAGGAGATAAGGGTTATCAGGGAATCACGGGAGGCCCTCATCGGGTCCGTGAAAGGGTTCCTCGATCTGATGGATCCCCGCCCTGTGGGAACCAGCTGCAGCTGAATCCCCCAAGTGGAGGCGCATCTTGAGGATGCACCGAGTACCTTGAAGAGGTACTCGGATGAGCATGTCATTGCCAGCGTGGCCCAGATCCTAGCGATGATCAAATCCATCTACCCGAGGGTAGACATTGAAGCCATCGGGGAGGGGTTTGCCGAGGAGACAACGCCCGAGGAGGCACTGGAGCTGATAGCCCGGGCGAGGCCGACTGCTGAGATAATCAGCCAAGACCTGGGTCTGTAAGAGCAACATATCATGTAGTCGGTATGTATAAACTTTTGTGGAAAACATGTGTAAATATATGTGCAATGCTGCCAAGCTTTGAATTATTACTCAGTTGTCATTAGCTTTACTTGACTGTAGTCTACACCGAGTTAGTCTGTCAGAACTTAATAAAATCGCTCAAATGTAAGAAACTGTACTCGGGCAAATGTGAGTCGTAGTAAGGCTTCATAACTGGAGTAGGACAAGCTCATATATTATTGACAAAGCACATATATACCTGCAGCCCCCGACTCACTACTCGGTTGATACATGCGGCGTAGTGAGTCAGAGAAACTATACACATGAGAAATTATAAAGCTCATGTATAGAAAGGACGTAGCTGTTCTATGTTCCATGAGTTGCTGATAAGGGCACCGTCTTCGGTCTTCAGTCGGTAGGCTCCTGGCCGCGTGACCTCGGCTATAATGAACAGCCCTTCCTAGATTAGGGATAATTTGTGCTTGTCTTTGGTGGTTTGTATTTTCCTCAAGACGAGATCCCCGACCAAAAAGGCGCGGCCACGGACATTGTGATTGTGGTAGCGACGCAGGCCTTGAAGATACCTTGCCGACTGGATTGTTGCGATGTCCCTTGCTTCTTCCAACTGATCTAGCTCAACCAATCAGGTATTGTTTGAGACGTCTTCTGAGTAGCCCCGGACTCGTGGAGAGCCGAACTGTAACTCTGTTGGTAGTATAGCCTCAGCACCATAGACCAGAAAGAAAGGGGATTGCCATGTTGCCTGACTAACCGTGGTTCTGAGAGACCAGAGAACAAATGGGAGTTCTTGTACCCACTGGCCCATGTATGGTTGTAGTCGGTCGAATATCTTAGCCTTGATGCCTTGTAAGACCATACCGTTGGCTCGTTCGACCTGCCTGTTGCTCCGCGGGTGTGCTACATATGCATAGCAGATCTTGATGCCGAAATCTTCGTAGAAGTCTTGGAATACGCTGCCCGTGAACTGAGTACCGTTGTCGGTGATGATGCGGTTAGGGACCCCGAATCGGTATAGTATACTCATGATGAAGTCCTTTGCTCGTGCCACTGTTATAGTTGCAACGGGTTTGGCCTCAATCCACTTGGTGAACTTGTCAACTGCGATGAATAGATGTGTGAACCCTCCTGGTGCTTTCTTGAAAGGCCCGACCATGTCGAGCCTCCATACTGCGAATGGCCAAGAAATAGGGATAGTTTGGAGTTCTTGGGCTAGGAGATTTGTTTGTCTTGCGTAGAACTGGCAACCCTCGCATTTGCGAACAATTTCTTTTGGGTCTGTTACTGCTGTGGGCCAGAAAAATCCCTGCCGGTAGGCCTTTCCGACTAATATCCTGGATGCGGCATGGTTGCCACATATGCCCGAGTGGGTCGACTACAGGATTTGCTTGCCCTCCTCGGTGGTGACGCAACGCATGAGGACACCGGATGCGCTCCTTCGGTACAGGTCTTCTCCGACTAGTAGGAAGCTTTTGCTTCGACGTTTGATCTTCTCGGCTTGACTGCAATCTTCTGGGAGTTCGTCGTCCATGAGAAATTTGATAACAGGAGTCCGCCAATCTTGACATATGTGCAGCACCTCGTCTGTAGCCAGGGTAGGTTCGCCTCCCGACTGCTCCGGCGCCAGTTTCTTCTTGACTGATGGCTCCATGAGTTGCTCGACAAAGATTCTAGTCGGAACCGCTTCTCGCTTGGATCCCATATTTGCCTATTCATCTGCCGCGTCGTTGTATTGGCGCAGGACATGTGTTATTTCCAGCCCATCGAACTTGTTTTCTAGCTTGCGAACCTCCCGACAGTATGCCGCCATGGTATCATTGAGACAAGTCCAGTCTTTCATGACTTGGTTTACCACGAGTTGAGAATCTCTGCGCACAACCAGTCGACGTATGCCGAGTGATATTGCAATACGGAGTCCGTGGATAAGTGCCTCATACTCGGCAACGTTGAGGGAAGCCGGGAAGTGGATTTGTAGAACGTACTTGAGTTTTTCGCCGGTGGGGGATGTCAATATGACTCCAGCCCCGGCGCTGCCGATCCGTAGAGAACCGTCAAAGTACATTGTCCAGTACTCTAGCTTCGCTGTTGATGTAGGCAGTTGAACCTCTGTCCACTCGGCCACGAAGTCGGCTAGAGCTTGTAATTTAATTGCTGTCCGTGGCTGAAAGGTGATATCGACCGCCATCAACTCGAGTGCCTATTTAGCGATTCGGCCGGTGGCCTCGCGATTATGAAGGACATCCCCGAGTGGAAACGATGTAACCAATGTGACTTGATGTGCTTGGAAACAGTGCACCAGCTTCCGGATTGTGATGAGTAGGCCATATAAGAACTTCTGGACCTGTGGATATATCGTCTTCGAGTCGGCAAGCACCTCGCTGACAAAGTAAACTGGCTGTTGTATTTTTTGGATGTGACCCTGTTTGGATCGCTCGACCACCAGCACCGTGCTGACTACTTGAGTGGTTGCCGCCAGATATAGCATTAGCGATTCTTGGGGCATAGGTGACGCCAACACGGGAGGTGATGTGAGAAATTGTTTGAAGTCTTCGAAGGCTTGCTGGGCTTCCGGAGTCCATTGGAAATTGTCCACCTTTTTGAGTAGCTTGAAGAAGGGCATACCCCGTTCGCCCAGTCGGGAAATAAATCGGCTGAGTGCCGCCATGCAGCCTGTCAGCTTCTGTACGTCCTTCTGGTTAGTCAGGGGGCCATGTTCATTATTGCGTTGACTTTCTCCGGGTTGGCCTCGATGCCTCGATGTGAGACGATGAAGCCGAGTAACTTGCCAGATGGCACGCCGAAGGTACACTTTTCCAGGTTCAACTTCATCTTGAATCTTCGAAGATTTTGGAAGGTTTCTTCCAGGTCAGCGATGAGGTCTTCTTTGGACTTGGTCTTGATCACCACGTCGTCGACGTGGGCTTCGACGTTGCGCCCGATCTGAGTGTGCAGACATCGCTGAATTGCCTGTTGATAGGTTGCTCCAGCATTTTTCAAACAGAACGGCATTGTGATGTAGCCGTACGCTCCAAACGGTGTGATGAAAGATGTCTTTAAGCAGTCTTCCTCCCTCAGGCTGATTTGATGGTATCCCGAGTAACAGTTGAGAAAGCTGAGTAGGTCGCACCCGGCCGTGGAATCTACCACCTGATCTATCCTGGGAAGACCAAATGGGTCCTTGGGGCATGCCTTGGTGAGATCGGTGTAGTCGACGTACATGCGCCATTTACCATTTTTCTTCCGGACCAGAACTGGGTTTGCCAGCCAATCCGGGTGATAGACCTCCTTGATGAACCCGGCTGCGAGGAGCTTGGTGATCTCCTCCTGAATAGCATCCTTGCGGTATTGAGCGAAGCACCGCAGCCGTTGCTTGACTGGCTTGGCGTCTGTCTTCACATTGAGGGCGTGCTCAATCACCTCCCTTGGAACGCTCGGCATGTCGGATGGTTTCCACGCAAATATATCCTTGTTGGCTTGGAGGAAGGTGACGAGCGCGTCTTCCTATTTGGGGTCAAGTCCAGTCCCGACTAGGGCAGTCTTGGAGGGGTCGGAAGTGTCCAGGGGGATCTTCTTCGTGTCAGAGTCCGCTGAAATTCCCGACTTCACCACCTTTTTTGCCGGAACTTGATCTTGCTCGACTTCAATTGTGGTGGCTTGCCGGATGTTGTTGCGCCCGACTGCCGCCTCTTGTGATTGAGCCAGTTCGCAACTCTCCTTGTCACAGGTGAAAGCTTGCTTTACGTCGCTGCGGAGGGAGAGGACTCCTGCTGGCCCAGGCATCTTGAGCACCATATATGTGTAGTGCGGTATTGCCATGAATTTGGCGAGTGCTGGTCGTCCGAGTATCGTGTGGTACGCGGTCTCGAAGCGGCGACCTTGAAGCAGACGTTTTCCGTGTGGAAGTTATCCTGCGTGCCGAAGGTTACTGGAAATGTGATCTGCTCGAGTGGAGTCGATGACAGGCCAGGAATTATCCCGTGGAAGGGCGCAGTGCTCGGCCGTAATTCTGAATAAGGAATCCTCATCTCGTCCAAAGTCTTGGCGAATAAGATGTTGAGCGCGCTGCCTCCGTCGATGAGGGTTTTCTTCAACCTGATATTTCTGACGACCGGGTCCAGGACGAGTGGGTAGCGTCCCGGGTGTGAAACCCGATCTGGGTGATCTGCGCGGTTGAAGGTGATGGCCATCTCTGACCAGCGCAGGTACTGGGGGGTGTCCGTTGTAGAGACCGTGTTGATGTCGCGCTGTTGACACCGAAAATTACCGATCAGCGCTGAAGACGAGTTGATGATCTGGTTTGGTGCACTAGACACGCGAAGGCCTAGGAGATCTGCTTAGCTCCAGTGCAGGTCCTAAATTTGAGGTTCGTGGGCGTGCCAGTCAATTTGACCTGGCAATTGACAAGGAGATAGAAAAAAGTTAGATCATTGATCCAATCGGCCGACAGGCCGATACAAACTTCCTCCAGCCGATTGCCGATAGTACTTGTATATCGGCTAGAAAGCCGATGATGGTATAAGCAGATAAACCAGCCAACTACTAATAGAACATGTGCATCGGCTGGAAAGCCGATGATAGTGTAGATAATCAAAATAATAATCAAGACAATGCAGTCGGCTTTATCTAGTAAAAGATAACTTATCGGCTATACATCCCGATAAGACGCTTGCATAAAATCTATCAACCTAGCAGGAATAACTTATCGCAGGCAGTTTAGTAGGTCGGACCTAACCGATGCAGCAAGCCGATAAAATCTATGCACGCGTGATGTGATATATCCACTCGACCTAAGAGATCAAACTTAACTGATGCAGCCGTAGACAGAATAGATACACCGTGGTAAGCCGACTACCGTAGAACAGCTAGAATATCGGATCTAACGGAGGAAGTCCTAGCCAATAAGGTAGTCGGGGTAATGAGACTTACCCTCTCGCAGGAGTTTGGACCTAACCGATGCAGCCCAGCTCGAGAAGCAAGAACCCGTCGAAAAGGGTGGCGATGCGCCGAATTTGTATTGATCTGAGAGATAGTTTACATGGTCCCCGGGCATACGTATTTATACCCCGAGTTGATACAGTCCTGATCAAATACGAAACAGGAGTTTCCTAACTATAAAAGGAAAATTAACAAGCCCTGATCGGACACGAGATCAGGTTTTTCCTAAAAATTATTAAAGCTACCTAATTTACAGATAAAATAGTTAACTGCCATGCTGTGGTCTTCACGATTCCTTTCCAAATTCGGGCTCTTCTAGATTAGCTTCCATCGGCTGATATAGCCTCTTTCCTTAACCGAACATGATAACGAACCGTACCAAATTTTGGTGTTAACACGCGCGCTGATAGCTTCTATTTGCGCTTGGACTCGTACGCGAGCGGCCCTCCAAAAATATGATTGAGCTCGGCCTGGGGGGGCTTGAAAGTTGTCGGCCGGGCCCGAGTCTGGCTTGTCCTTGTCCTTGTCGGCGCCAGATGATGAAGCCTGCTCAAAGGCAAACTTCTTAAGCATGTAGCAGTCTTTGGCCGCGTGCTTGCCCTTGGGGTGGAAGGGGCATGGCCCGCTCATGACCTTTTGGTAGTCATTATTCCGCTGGGGCCGCGACCGAGTGCGCTCCATGTTGGCCACCTCGTTGTCCGACTTTCGCTTGCGGCTGCCAGACTTGTTTTGAGACAGCTTGTTGTCGGCTTTCGCCTTCTGGTCTTTCTGTCAGGACTCCTTCTTCTCGTTGAGGGCCTCTGCGACCGCTTCAACCGAGTCAGCGTATTTGTTGGCCATGTCGAAAAGAGCCCAGACATATGGTGGTGGCTTCTGAGTGAATTTCGCGATGAACAGGGCGTCCTTTACTCCCTTGCGGAAGGTGGCAATGACGGCCTCATCTCGGATCATTGGGATCTTGTTGCGTTTCTCGGAGAATCTCTTGATGAAATCTCATAGAGACTCATTCTTCTTCTGGTGTAGTTGATACAAGTCATGCTCAGAAGATGGCCTCTTGTAGGTTCCCTAAAAATTGGCGATGAACCGGTCCCTGAGTTCTCCCTAGGAACCGATCGACCGCCTCGGGAGCCCTGTCAGCCATGTCCTCGCCGAGTCGGCTAGCGCGACTAGGAGGTAGTTAGCCATGGCTTTGTTGTCGCCCCTAGCAGCTCGAACTGCTAGGGTATATACGGTGAGCCAGGACTCGAGATTTGTTTTGCCGTCATACTTTTCAATTCCTGTGGGCTTAAAGCCAGTTGGCCAGTCGACGTCCTGTAGCTCCCGAGTGAAAGCTGGAATGCCTTCGTCTTCGTGAGGGCTCAGGCTTCGACCACGACGGTTAAACCACTCGTGATGGAGACCGAAGCGCTCATTTTCATCCTCCAGTCGGCGGCGCTTGTTTTCGTGTCGTTCGTGGCACCGGGCTTTGATGGTGTGGCGGAGGTCGTGTTGTAGGCACTCTTGGAAATCTCAGTTGGGCCGGCAGTCATACTGGTGACGCTGCCGACTGTCATTGCTGAGTGACGTTTGCCTGGACTCCTCGTGTGGCTGACTTGAGCCAGCCGCCCGTCGCCGTGCTGATGTGGATGATCCCGCTGCTAGAGATCCCGACCGGTTAGTCGGTACCACGGTGTCGCCCGACTGCTATTGTTGTTGCTGGAAGGCAGCAGCCGTAATCATCGCCTTGATCTTGGCAATAGTTGGGGTGGCCTGGTGATCAGGCCCTAGCTGGAGCGTGTCCAGCAAGGTTGCGGCGGCCACAACATTCTGTTGTGGCATGACGAAGACGTCGTGATCGCCGACTTTAGTCTGGAGAATCTGCTGCTGAGTTGCTCGCCCAGCCTTGCGTAGCCTGTCATTGCGAGCCTCGTGGTTTGCCTCCTCCTGTTGTCGCAGTCAGCGCGCCTCCTCCTGTTGCTCCTCTTGTAGTCGGTGCACCTCGGGTGGTGGTGTTGAAGCCATAAATATCTTGCGGGGGAGGAGGAAACTTGCCAGACTGTTGTTCGAACTAGCGTTCGAACCATTATCTGACTTGGAGTCAGACTCCAAGTAGTTTATCAGAGTAAGAACGACCCCAACCTCTCTAGATCCAATCTGAAATGGCACTTGGCCGTGTCCAAACTAAATCGCAGGAGATCGGGTCTATTACGCGGGATGTAGATCCGCAGCGTCGCTGAATCCGTGCGGGAGATTGACGATCTCTCTCCTTCTTGGCCCAACCCGAGCTGGCTCAAGGCCTAGCACAAGTCGGACGCCGAAGGAAAGAGTTGTCCCAATACTCGGCGAAGTGAAGGATTGCCGCAGTAGGTCGTTGAAGGAGATTGCGGCGTCCTGTGGGCCGACTAGCACAACGTCGGCTGGTTCCTCGGCCGGCTGGATTGGATCTGCTTCGGCCAAGGTGAGGTTGCCGATCTGGTCGGCAACGAAATCGAGGCTTCCGAAGGAAATTGTGTCTCGAGGGGAGAACTTGTTGCTGTCGACTCCGCTGTTGGGTCCATCGAATTTGTTGATGAAGAAACTCGCCAGAGACCCCCTACCTGGCGTGCCAACTGTCGATGTTTTACACCGGCAAGACAATTATAGGGCTACTTGGCGAGGGGAAACTCAATGGATTGCAGAGGAACTCAAAGAAGATTTATACGGGTTCAGGCCCTCGATGTGAGGTAATACCCTACGTCCAGTTGTGGTGTTATTCCTCTAAGGTGTTTGTCGATCGATGATCTTGTGATCTCGTTATCTTGTGCCCCTTGAGGGGCGCCCTGCCTACCCTTATATACTAGGGGGCAGGGGTATAGGATAAGGATCCCAGCCAGGTATGGCCAAGGGATTTTCTTCTTAGAGATAGAAACTTATCCGACTAAGACTGTGTTTTCCTTATTGTATAAGGCCAAATCTGCCGGGTGCTATCTTATCTCTAATTACAAGACTCGGCCCATCCTCTATCCGAGTGGCCCATATGCTTGTGGTGAGGTACCCGGGGCCCATGGCCTCCACAATTGGCGAGGCTGAGTGAGGAAATATTTATCAGAAAGCAACTTAGCTGTTCAGTATTTGGGAGTGGGGATGCCATCATTGCATTTGAGCTTTTGAGCCCTCGAGCATGTCACTTATCGTTATGATAATCTTCAGTTGTAGGAGGTCAAAGACGGTTGTGACTGACTGCCACAATGAAGTCATCCGACATGCGTTTGCGGTTCCCAGCTTTAGTCGAGGCCACGTCATCGATGTCCTTCCGCTCTTTCTATCGGAGTGCCTTTTTGTCATCGAGGGCCTCAGCAATAGCGTTGGCCGAGTCGGCGTATTTGTTCGCCATGTTGAAAAGAGCCTTGACAGAAGCGAGAGGTTTCCGAGAGAACTTTGACAGAAGGCGGCGATGACGACCTCGTCCTTGATCATTGGGATTGAATTCCTCTTCTCAAAAAACCTCTTGATGAAGTCACGAAGAGATTCGTTCTTCCTTTGGTGCAACTGATATAGTTCGTACTCGGAAGATGGCCTCTCGTATGTTCCCTGGAAGTTGGCGATGAATCATTCCCGGAGTTCTCCCCAAGAGCCGATTGATTGCTTGGGAAGTCCCGTTAGCCATGTCCTCGCCGAGTCGGCTAGAGCGACTGGGAGGTAGTTAGCCATGGCCTTGTGATCTCCTTCAGCTGCTCGGATTGCCAGAGTGTAGACCGTAAGCCAGGACTCGGGATTGGTCTTCCCATCGTATTTTTCTATTCCAGTCAGCTTGAAACCTGAGGGCTAGTCGACTTGTTGCAGCTCCTAGGTGAAGGCCGGTACTCCTTCGTCTGCATCAGGACTCTAGCTCTGACTGCGACAGTTAAAACCGCTCGTGGTGGAGGCCGAAGCGCTCGTTCTTGTCTTCCAGTTGGTGTTGCTCATCTTCCTCTCGTTCGCAGTGCCGAGCATTGATGTCCTGCCAAAGGTCACGCCGTAGTCGGCCTCGGAGATCCTGGTTGTCCCGACGGTCGTCTTGATGTCGATGTCACTGGTTATTATTATGGTTGTCGAGTGACGTGTGGCGTGACTCCGTGTGCAGCCAACTAGAGACATCCACCTGGCGTCGTGTTGAGGCAGATGAGATCGTCATTGGAGAAGCCGACTTGTTGGTCGGTATGAGAGTGTCGCCCGACTGTTGACATTGCTGGCATGCAGCAGCGGTGATCATGGCTTTTATCCTCGCTATAATCAGGGTGGCCTGATGATCAGGCCCAAACTGGAGCGTGTCCAGCAGAGTTGTAGCGGCTACGACGTTCTATTGAGGTGTAACGAAGACGTCGTGGTTGCCGACTCGGGTTTGGAGGATTTGTTCCTGAGTAGTCTGCCTAGCCCTGCGCAGGTCGTCATTGCGGGCATGCAGGTGTCTTGCTTCTTCCTCTTGTTGTTCTCACAGTCGGCAGCCTCCTCCTCTTGCTGCTCGCGTAGTCGAAGTGATTCCTGATTAGGAGTAGAACCTTTGGATGCCATGAAGATTTCTCATGGCGAAGAGAAGCTTGCTGAACTGCTGTCCGACTTAGAGTCGGAGTCCGACTGAGAGTCAAAGTCAGAATAGTTGATGGGGGTGATTATAACTCCGATCTCCCTAAATCCGATCTCGAGCGGCTCTGGGCCGTATCCGAGTCGAACTTCAGGGGATCAGGTTTGCCGCGTCGGATGTTGTTTGAAGATATCCACGGCATTGCCGAGTCTGTATGGGAGATTGACGATCTCTTCCCTTCTTAGCCCGATCTTGGCCGGCTCAAGGCCGAGTCCAAGTCGAACACCGAAGGAAAGAGTTGTCTCGAGACATGGACAAGATGAACATTGTCGCAGCAAGTCAATGAGGGTTGCTGCAGCGTTGTGTGGGCCGACCGGCGCAGAGTCGGCTTGTTTCCTGGCCGATCGGATCGAGTCCGGTTCGGACAGGGTGAGGTTGCCGAATTTTTCGGCGATGAAGTCGAGGCTCCCAAAGTTGATTGTTTGCCCGAGGAAGAAGCTGATGCCGTCGACTCCAGTGATTGGATCTATCAGGTTTGATGAAGATGATCTCAACGAAGCCCCTACCTGGTACGCCAACTGTCGATGCTTTGTATCAGCAATAAATATATAGGGCTACTCGTCGGACCGAAACTTGATGGATTGCAAAGGAACACGAAAGGTTTATACTGGTTCAGACCCTCGAGATGAGATAATACTCTACGCCCAGTTGTGGTGTATTTCCTTTGAGGTTTCTCTAGTGAGATTTCTTCCTCTGTCCTCAGGGGGCGCCTTGCCTCCCCTTATATACTGGGGGACAGGGTTACAAAGTAGGAGTTCCAGTCGGACTACAAACAAGGGATCTCCTTCTAGGAATACAACGTGCCCGACTAGGACTGTATTTTCCCTATCGTACAAGGTTAAGTCTGTCGAGTCCTATTATATTCCAAATTACAAGGCTAGGCCCATCCTCTGTCCGAGTGGCCCAATAGCTTCTCATGAGGTACCCTGGGCCCATGGCACCGACAATCAGCGTCCGGCGAGCAGAAAGACAAAGACAAGCTGGACTCGGGTGGAGCCGGTGCCTATCAAGATCCACAGGCTGAGCTTAATCACATATTTGGAGGGCCATCTGCGTACGAATCCAAGCGCAAACAGAAGCTAACTACCCATGAGGTGAATTCGGTCTCATCAGAGCCCTTCAATATCTGCGTTGGTCAGAAATGGCAATCACCTTTGACCACGCGGATCACCCAAATCGAATAACGCATCCAGGACATTATCCACTCGTCCTGGACCCGGTCATCAGAAGTATCAAACTGAAGAAGGTTCTCATCGATGGAGGAAGCGCACTCAACATCTTGTTCACCAAAATGCTCGATGAGATGAAGATACCCAGATCTGAGCTGCGCCCGAGTATAGCTTCCTTCCACGGGGTAATCCCTGGCCTTTCTTCAACTACACTCGGATAGATCACTCTGCCAATCACTTTTGGCATGCGAAAAAATTTCCGCACGGAAAACATCTTCTTCGAGGTGGCCGACTTTGAGATCGCGTATCACGCCATATTCGGACGGCCCGCACTAGCCAAAATCATGGTAGTGCCCCATTATACGTACATGGTACTCAAGATGCCAGGATCAATAGGAGTACTTTCCTTGTGCAGCGACGTTAAGCAAGCCTTCACTACGACAAGAAGAGCTGCAAGCTAGCCCAGTCTCATGAAGCGGCGGTTGGACGAAGCAATATCTGACTAGCCGCAATGACCGCAAATGAGGATGATCAAGTTCTAGCAAAAAATGCAGCTAAGTTAGGAATTTCAGCGGACTCGGAAACAAAGAAGATCCCCCTGGACCCTTCCGACCCCACCAAGACTACGCTTGTTGGGACCGGACTCAGCCCAAAATAGGAAGACGAGCTTGTCACCTTCCTCCAGGCAAACAGGGACATATTTGCTGGAAAGCCTTCCGACATGCCTGGTGTAGCAAGGGAGGTGATCAAGCATTCCTTCAACATCAAGTCGGACGCCAAACCAGTCAAACAACAACTACGGCTCTTCACACAAGACCGCAAAGATGCTATTCTGGAGGAGATAACCAAGCTCCTAACAGCCGGGTTCATCAAAGAAGTCTACCATCCGGATTGGCTGGCAAACCCAGTTTTGGTCCGGAAGAAGAATGGTAAATAGCGCATGTGCGTTGACTACACCGACTTAAACAAGGCATGTCCCAAAGATTCATTTGGTCTACCGAGGATAGATTAGGTGGTTGATTCAACTGCGGGATGCGAATTACTCAGTTTTCTCGACTGTTACTCGGGATACCATCAAATCAGCTTAAAGAAGGAGGACTGCCTAAAGACTTCTTTCATCACACCATTTGGGGCATACTGCTATGTCACTATGTCGTTTGGGTTGAAAAACGCTATAGCAACGTATCAACGTGCTATCCAGCGGTTTCTTTACACTCAACTCGGGCGCAACATGGAGGCCTATGTCGACAATGTGGTGATCAAGACCAAAGTCAAGTAGGACCTCATCGCTGACTTAGAAGAAACTTTTCAAAGCCTTTGGAGATTCAAGATGAAACTGAACTCAGAAAAGTTCATCTTCGGTGGACCTTTGGGAAGGCTACTCAGCTTCATTGTTTCACAACGTGGCATTGAGACAAATCTAGATAAAATCAACGCAATCTTGAACATGGCGCCCCCGACTAGCTAGAAGGATGTACAGAAGCTAACCGGCTGCATGGCAGCACTCAGCCGATTCGTTTCCCAACTTGGCAAACGGGGTATGCCCTTTTTTAAACTACTGAAGAAAGTCAATAATTTTCAATGGATGCCAGAAGCCCAACAAGCCTTCGAAGACTTCAAGAAGTTCCTCACATCACCACCTGTGTTGGCGTCACCGATGCCCCAAGAACCACCCATGTTATACCTGGCGGCAACCACTCAGGTAGTCAGCATGGTGTTGGTCAATGAGCGGGCAGAGCCAGGGCATATACAAAAGGTTCAAAGGCTAGTTTACTTTATCAGCGAAGTCCTAGGCGAATCCAAGATAAGATATCCCCAACTCCAGAAGCTGCTATATGGTTTGCTCATAACTGTCCGAAAGTTGGTGCACTATTTTCAGTAGCATCAAGTTACAATTGTCACGTCGTATCCACTCGGGGACATCCTATACAATCGCGAAGCTACTGGTAGAATCGCTAAATGGACGCTCGAGTTGATGGCGTTTGATATTGCCTACCAACCAAGGACAGCAATCAAGTCCCAAGCGCTTGCCGACTTCGTTGCTGAGTGGACAGAAGTTCAGACGGCCACATCAACAGACAAGCTAGAATACTGGACGATGTACTTTGATGGTTCACTTCGGATCAGCGGAGCAAGGGTTGGTGTCGTTCTAACGTCACCCATGGGAGAAAAACTCAAATATGTCCTTCAAATTCATTTTTCAATGTCTCACAATGTCACCGAGTACGAGGCACTTATCCACGGGCTCCGCATTGCCATATCACTCGGTATCCGCCGACTGGTAGTTCACGGGGATTCTCAACTTGTTGTAAACCAAGTTATGAAAGACTAGACGTGTCTGGATGACAACATGGTGGTGTATTGTCAGGAAGTACGGAAGCTAGAGAATAAGTTTGATGGATTGGAAATTACACATGTACTACGCCAATAATATGAAGCTGCAGATGAACTAGCCAACGTGGGATCCAAGCGAGAAGTGGTTCCGACTGGAATTTTTGTCAACCAGCTGTTGGAGCCATCAGTCAAGAAAAAGTCTGTCCCAGAGCAGTCGGGGGCTAAACCTACCCCAAAGCCAAGGGAAGCGCTACTCATCTCTCAAGACTAGTGGACCCCAGTCATCCAATTCTTACTAGAAGACGAGCTCCCAGAAGATCGCAGCGAAGCCGAGCGGATCAAATGTGGAAGTAAATGTTTTCTTATAGTCGGAGAATATCTCTATCGTCGAAACGCATCTGGAGTCCTCATGCGCTGTGTCACATCCGAGGAGGGCAAGTAGATTCTATAGTCCATCCACTCGGGCATCTGTGGCAACCACGCAGCATCAAGGACGTTAGTTGGAAAAGCTTACAGCCAAGGATTCTTCTAGCCGCCTGCAGTTACTAACGCCAAGGATATAGTTTGGACATGTGAGGGATGCCAGTTCTTTGCTCGACAAACACATCTACCAGCTTAGGAATTATAGACAATTCCAATATCTTAGCCCTTTGCAGTTTGGGTGCTTGACATGGTCGGGCTGTTCAAGAAGGCGCCAGGAGGGTTCACACTTTTTTGTCGCAGTGGACAAGTTTACAAAGTGGATTGAGGCAAAACCTGTTGTTACCATCATAGTGGCCAGGGCAAAAGATTTCATCATGAGTACCATATACCGATTTGGAGTTCCCAACTGCGTTATAACGGACAACGAAACTCAGTTTACTGGCGGCATATTTCAAGATTTCTATAACGACTTTGGCATTAAGATCTGTTATGCTTCTGTGGCACACCCACGGAGCAACAGGCAGGATGAACGTGCAAACGGCATGGTCTTACAAGGTATCAAGACTAGAGTATTCGGCCGACTACAACCATATGCAGGACGGTGGGTGCAAGAGCTCCCATCCATTCTCTAGCCTCTATGAACCACGGTTAATCGGGCAACAGGGTAATCCCCTTTCTTCCTAGTCTATGGTGCCGAGGCCATGCTACCAACCGAGTTGGAGTTCGGCTCTCCGCGAGTTCGGACCCACTTAGAAGACAAGTCAAACGAAGACCGACTGGTCGAGTTAGATCAGTTGAAAGAAGTATGGGATGTCGCAACAATCCAGTTAGCAAGATATCTTCAAGGCCTGCGTCGTTATCATAGTCGTAATATTCATGGCCGCGCCGTTTTGGTGGGTGATCTCGTTTTGAGAAAAATTCAAACCACCAAAGACAGGCATAAATTATCTCCCTTATGGGAGGGACCGTTCATTATCGCTGAGGTGACACGTCCAGATGCCTACCGACTGAAGACTGAAGACGGCGTCCTAATCAACAACTCATGGAACTTAGAACAACTACGTCATTTCTATACCTAAGTATTGTATTCTATTCACATATATATAAATAAAGTTTCTTACTCTGACTCATTACGCCGATTTTTCCAACCGCGTCGTGAGTCGGGGGCTACATGAGGACAACATGTCTCTTGTTGTTTATAATGTTTGAGTTTATTTTGTCTAAGTCATGAAGTTTTATAATGATTATGCTAAGTTTTGCCGAGTATAGTCCCATGGGACAAACGCCTTTTAAAGTTGATCTCTATTCACTCGGCATAAATTGGCTAGTCGGGTAAAACTAATGATGGCTAAGATAGCATATGTACTCAGCAAGACATTACAACAAACAACAAAAGCATTTACAATATTTACATATTGTCTTTTGTTTTCCTTGAACACCGACTACTTAAAAGTTCATAATTACAATGGAAGATCTTCAGCGATTGCTCGAGCAGTAGGCCTAACCTGGCTAATCTGTTCCAAGCCCTCCTCTGGGGTGGTGCCCTCAGCACAGCCCTTGCCAACTGCCTCAATATCTACCCGGGGGTAGAGAGACTTTGTCATGGCCAGCACTTGGGCGATACCCACGGCGGCGTGCTCAGTAGCATATTCCTTCAAGAGGGCTAGAGCCTCTTCAAGACGTGCCACCTAGGAGATAGAATTGGAGCTGGATCCTACTAGGCCTGGCTGCATGATGTCTAATAAAGTCTTCGCGGAATCCACTATGATACTCCACGATTCCTTTATCCCCTTTATCTCCTTAGCAAAGGCATTGAATTTGTCGATGTTTTGTATCGGCAATAATAATTTGGGGCTACTTGTGAGACCTAAACTTGATGGACTACAAAGGAACACGAACAATTTATACTGGTTCAGGCCCTCGAGATGAGGTAATACCCTACGTCTAGTTGTGGTGCATTGCCTTTGAGGTTTCTCTGGTGAGATTACGCTATTGCCCTCAGGGGGCGCCCTGCCTCCCCTTATATACCGGGGGAAAGGGTTACAGAGTAGGAATTCTAGTCGGACTCCGACCAAGTGATTTCCTTCTAGGAATACAACGTTCCTAACTAGGACTATATCCTTCCCTTGTCATACAGGGTTATGTATGCCGAGTCCTATTGTATCCCTGATTACAAGGTTAGGCCCATCTTCTCTCCGAGTGGTCCAATAGCTTCTCATGAGGTACCCTGGGGCCCATGGCCTCCACAGCAGCCCCTGTGACCTTCATAGTTGAGTCACAGCTGATGCCAAGTGCTCATCCTCCACGGTGAAGAATTCCCGAGTACTCTTTGTCCGAGTGTTTCTTCTCCTGAGTGTTTCTTCTCCCGAGTTCTGCTTCATGTCAACTGGCAACGAGGCTACGAAGGGTTTCATAGGAAAATACGAATAGTGTGCACCGAATAGGCGCACCTATTAGGTGTAGCCCCTGACTTTGTGTTTAATTGTGAAACAATTAAACATAAAGTCAAAGATCTTTAACCTTGTAGTCTTTCTCGAGTAGTATACTACACGGTATGTAGACTCTTCAGCATCATGTCAGCTGGTATAATTTTTGCTCATGGCAATTGGTGGCTAAGCATGTAAGCCGAGTACCACTTCTTGGATTTTAACCCAATGTATGGTCAGGTGTACTTAAGAGATACCTGTATCCCCAATTTTAATGGAGACCAACTGTTGATCCTTATAAGGATGTATCCTCAATACCTGGCAAATAATGCAGATATCTGAACACATGTGTCTAGCAATTAGGCTTTCATGAAGCATATCTGATTATTTAATTAGTTTCTATAGATAGCATCTGCACTGTGATTTTAACACAGCCAGCAGTCGGCTCTACAGAGCATGCCATTTAGAAACTCATATCTTGTGGCCTAGTACCGATTCAGCTGGCCCAAGCCCACTTATCAGCATAGGCTCTATAAAAGTGAGGAGAAAGAGAAAAGATTCCCTCATCTTCTCCAATCAGCCAGTCGTTTTGTCTTCCAGCTTCCGCGCCGAAATTTCACGCTTTGTCTCGCTAGGGTTTGCCATAGCCGGCGTCTCCCACTCGAAACTCGCATGATTCCACTCCGCCGCATCCATCCCAAGCCCTCAATAGCATTTCCCTCAAATCTTCTCACTCCCAGCAATGCTGAGAGCTTCGCTCGAGATCCCAAAGATGTCCACGGAAGCTTGGCCAGTTCTGGACTATGGCTTGATGAAGCTGAACTACGTGGAGAAGTAACTGATGCTGCAGCGACAAGAAGTCATCCATTGGCACATTGCCGAAGGGGAATCTATGCTGGTGCCCCAATCTGGTGAGATAGTCACCTTCACCTCTTTCTTTCATCGCAGTCTCGCCCTTCCCTCTTCGGATTTCTTCTGCCAACTTTTGTCCTTCTATCAACTAGATTTGGTGAATTTGAATCCCAACTCCATCCTACAAATCTCCATTTTCACCACATTGTGTGAATGTTTTCTGGGGGTTAAGCCCTATTTCAACATTTTCTGGTATTTGTTCCACATTAAGCCCTAGCCATCCAAAAACAAAGTCCAAGTGATTGGGGGAGCCGGTCTCCAACTCAAGAACGAAATGAAAAAGATCTATCTCCATGTTCCTTTGAAAACCTCCCGCAAGGGCTAGCATAGAGAATGGTTCTATTGCTCCGATCTTGAACCTTCTCTGCCCCCTTTCACTGGCTCTTCTCCGGTGGTCCTGCCCAGCTGGTCTTCTATGCCGAGCTATGAAGAGATGGGCCAAGTGTACCAACTGGTAGAGAAGATTGATCAACTGAAGAGCTCGGGATTAACTGGTCCCTGGGTGGCGAGGTGTTTCTTGAACCGCTGCACCAGGCCGCTGAAGCTGAGAAGCCACTTCGGCTGGGATTACCAGGGCGAAAATGATCCTAGCCGAGAATACCCAGACTTGACTGATGAGAACAAGGTGACTGACACCGTGCTCAGCTTTTTTGTCAACAGGGTTATATGTCAACAGGGTTATAGAGACAAAGGACGCCGAGCGCACCACTGCAGCCTATAGCCAGAAAAGGCCACGACCACAGGTAATCTTGGAAAGCTGATTTGGAATTGCTATCCATTGATGATAAACATTTGTGGACATTTGTCTTGAATCGTCCTCCAATGTATGATGTATGTTTTTGAAACATTTGCAAGACTGTGAGGAGTTTGATGATGACTCCCAAACCCTGTCGACCACCAAAATGAAGAAGAGGCTGGCCAGCCCTTCTGCTACTCAACCCAGCTCCAAGAGGGCTGGGAAGAAACCCATTGAAGATCCGGGCAAGAAAAGATCAAACAAGCCGAGCGCGGCACCGGGGGGGGGGGGTCTGAAGATCAAAGACCCCGCCAGTTTAGCCCCCAGGCCGCCAAGCCCAAGGCCTTCTCCTCCGAGTCCGAGGCTAGCAACATTGAGCTCAAGGCCTGCACCACCGAGCTCAGCAACATCGAGCCCAGCAACATCGAGGCCAAGGCCGACGCCGTTGAGTATGAGATCAGCAACATCGAGCCCAAGGGCGGTGCCGCCGAGTACACACCACTCTGGGGAGTACACCGGTTCCAGACGAAAGGAAAGTTAGCACCATGTTACGTGGGACCTTACAAGATACTGGGACGGAAAGGAGAGGATGCTTATCAACTAGAGTTGCCTCCCACCTTGACGGGGGTACACGATGTCTTTCATGTGTCTCAATTGAAGAAATTTTTACGAGTACCAGCCGAAGAAGCTAATCCAGAACAGATCGAGATTCATGAAGATCTGACCTATCTCAAGAAGCCTATTCGTATCCTAGAAACTAGTGAAAGGAATACTCGGAATTGGGTGATAAGGTTTTGCAAAGTACAATAGAGTAATCACTTGGAAGAATAAGCAACATGGGAACGCGACGATGAATTGAAATCTGCTCACCCGCACCTCTTCGCCTGATCTCTCGTATCTCGGAACGAGATTCTGTTTAAGGGGGGTAGGTTTGTAACACCCTAAATTTATAACCATATTAAAATAATTGTGAAAAAGAAAATTTTGAAATTAAATTAAAAGTCTCAATGAGTGAAGATAATAAAAACAGAGACAAATCTATAGCAAAATAGGCTTGGAAATAATTTTATAAAATTCTTCTAGAATTTTCTAGGATTTATTTGATTAAGGAAAGTATTTTTGGTGAATTAAATAAGTTTACAGCATTAAAATAAAATAAAAAGAAATTAAAAATCCCCTCCTCCGCACTGGGCAGAATTTGGCCCAACACTGTACACTTAACACCCTCCTCCTCGTGCGCGCGGCCCACAGCCTGCGGCCGCCGCATCACCCACGCCTCGCCGACAGGTGGGCCCTACCTGTCGGTCATCTTCAACCTCCTGCCGTGGAGTCCGAGCCGCTCCCGAGCGCCACCGCCACCGAATCCACTCCAAATCCACGCGTCTTGGCCTCGATGTCGTCCAATTGGTTGAGGGGAAATGGAACCCCAATCCTCCTCTACCTTATGCCCAAGGAAACTGGAGCCCTATCACCGTTAGTTGAGGAGACCCGAAGTTTCCCGACTCGGATTTTATCCCTAAGTCACCTCCGCCGCGTATCTCACCGAACCCGAGCCAGACTCGCCACCTCGCTGCTATAAATAGCAAGCCCTAGACCCCTAGGAGCTGTCCCACGCACAAGGTTGAGCCTTAGCTAGCCCTAGCCGCCTCCCCGCGTCCCGAACTCTCTCTGCCGTAGCCGCCGAGCCCCAGGCTCGTGTCGCCGCCGCTCTAGTCCACCCTAGCGCTCGCCGTCGCCTCTGTGAGCTTTACCAGAGCCCAAGGAAGCTTGGCCACCGCCTCTGGACCGCCGGAGATTGCCAGAGCACCGTTGCCATCGGGAACCCAAAGACCGCTGCCGCTTGGAGCTCACCGTCGGTGCCTCTCATCGCCGTTCGCCGCTCGTCTACCCATGGTAAGAACCGCCACGATCTCCTCTACCTATTCCCGCCCTCGCCTCACACCGCCGCGCAGCCAATCGCCGGTGACCATCGGGTCTAGTGCCGCCACCGTCGCCGCCATCCGCTGAGCCACCGGGCACCGACGTGGACGCCGCGTCAACCGCCCGGTCAGCAGCGGGGTCCCGCATCCCGAACAAATCTCAGCCGTCGGATCTCCCCGATTATATCTCGGCCCTTAGATTGTTGGATCGAACCATAGCCATTGGATCTAAGTTAGATTAAATCTTAGCCCTCCGATCTATCTTAAACCGTGGATAAATCTCGGCAGTCTAATCCAATCCCATAAAATCCTAACCGTCGGATCGTCCTGTGAACCTCGGTGGAGTAGGTCCACCGTGGACCAGAACCCATCCCTCTCGCTACCAGTGGGCCCCACCGGTCAGCCAAGAGCTCTCTCTCTCTGATGACGTCATAAAGCCTTTTCCCGAATTAAATTAATTCAGTAATGACACAATAAATCGGTTTAATTCTTTTAAAGCTTTTAAAAGGGGTTTAAACTTCTAAAATTCATAACTAATTCATCTGAACTCCGTTTTGGGTGATTCAACTTGCAAAATTCTTTAAAAATCAAGATCTACTCATTAAAAATACAATATTGTACTATTCATGTGTGTTGATGTACTGTTTTGCTTATTTTTCTTTATTACCTTTAGCCGCCAACGTTCAGGAAGAGCCGCAGTTTCTCAAGGAGAGTTCCAAGGTTTGTGAGGAGCAGCAAGGTAAGTCACATAGATTCTTCAATACCTTTGAGCATATTGTTCCTATGTTTAAAGCTATATTTCCTTTTAACTCTGCGTTTATTTTGGAATGTCATTGGTAAAAGGAAACCCTAATCCTTGTTTATGGCCCCTTTGACTTGATTACTGGATATTGTACCTATGGGACAAATTTGACTAGCTAGCTTTATTTATTGGTTAGTTAGATTACCTCTAGGACTCTACTTAGCCATGCTTAGAAAATTATAGAATAACTTTTGGGCTGTAACATTAACTTCGATTAAATATTTAGTTCACATGAAATGATGATTCCATTTATGATTGTGGTCGTGCAAGGCTAATTTAATGATTCACTAAAATATGGATAAATGGTGGGTGGCGAGCACCAGGGTTGTGAATGTTGCTAGCGGTGCTCATGACAGTTAAGGACCGGTTCACAGACTACTTGTTGCAAAGCAATACTCGTGCTAACCACAAGCTAGAATGGGATAGCAGGAGTTTGAAGTGTGCCGAGTTCAATAGGAGGCACCAGGGCGTGTTTGTGGCTTATATAAGTCCACACATGGCAGTGACAATAAGACCATGCTTCGGGCGTTTGGCTGTCTCGTAGGAAGGTACTTGATCACCCCTACCGGAGACCAGAGGTTCGGCGGGAGGCTCTCCTATTGTGCGAGTTACATGGATAATCCTGTCACAATTCCTTTCCGAGATACCGTGGTGGTATCGAGGCGCACAGTGATGTGTTGTGGAGTTGTGTCTTGTGGGTAAATTGGTACATCTCTGGCTAGAGTAAAACTATTTGAATAGCCATGCCCACGGTTAAGGGTGAGCCTAGCAATGTTTTCTGTGATTAGTCTCATATTAATTAAATTTTGAGTATTAAAGGATGAATCAAGGTTAGCTCCAGGTTGGAGTGGTTGGGCCTATACCATTTGGTGAATGGTATAGCGTTGGCTAATATTGATTAACCACTGATGTTTTATTTCTGTCATAAATGCTTTACCAAATGTTGTTTATGTAAACTTGAGCCCTATTATGCTATCCTTTGTTATCTTGTGCAATTGCATATTTGCTGTGTGGCTTGTAGAGTATTTTATGTACTCACCTTGTAATCAACAATCATTATTCAGAGGAGTACTTAAGCGAGAAGGACTGCTTGGAGGATTAAGCGGGAGTCCCGATCAAGCTCATGGAGTGGGTTTTGTCACGTTGTCTTAGTTTATTTACCACCGCTAGAACTTTATTATTTTGAGAGGCACCATTCGCCTCTATAATAAATACTTTTGATATGTAAACAATTACTTTGATTATCAACTATGTCATGTGTGCCTCGGTTGATTCCTGAACAAGGATTTACATACAATAAAACTCCAGAATTTTGGATGGAAATTCTGGGTGTGACAGAGGGGCCCGAAGGCCTACTCGGCAGCGATGCACCGCTTATTGTCGGGCTCAGAGGTGCAATGGTTGGCGGTGCAGGACTTGGCCCAGTTGACACCGCACTAGGTGTGGCCGACTGGGGTGAATGAGTAGTCGGTGGTGTGGTCCTGGGGCTGGTTGGTCCAGGGGCTGCGCTGCTAGGGTCTCTTATCATCAGACCGCCTAATGCCTTGCTTGGCATTCCTTTTTTCTTAGCCTGGTCCTTCATGGGTTGTTTCCCAGCCCTCTTGGGGCTGGGTTGAGCCGCTGAGGGCTGGCTGGCTGCTTCCTGGACTCCCTAGTCGATTGGCTGGGAGGGTTTGAGGAGAGCTCGGCATACTCCTGCAAGCATCATGCATCGAGGTAGAATCAATCAAACAATGATCATATCAACTATTGCAGATAAATATCGAGATAATCAGTATGCAAGGCATTACCACTAGCCAGGGCCTGTCTTTGCAGTATGGCTTGGGGACCCTCTCGGCATCCAGAGTCTTGACGACCCCGCTGACGAAATAGCCGAGCAAGGTGTCGGTGACGACTTCCTTATCGACAAAGTTGGAGCACTCCCGAGTTGGGTCATTCTTCCCCTGGTAATCATAAGCTGAGGTGGATCTTAGCCTTTAGGGGTTGAATTCACCAGTTCTGGAAGGCTCGCGCAACCCATGGCCCAGTTAGCCCTGTGATCTTCAGGGCATCGATTTCCTCCAACAGTAGCTGCACCTGGACCATCTCTGCTTGGGATGGCAGAACAATCCAGCTCTCCAGTAACGTGGGGGGATTTTCGAAGAAGGGTGGCAAGGAGGGCTTGAGATTAGAGCAGTAAAACCACTCCTGGTGCTATCCCTTCAGTGAGGTCTTCAAGGGAACATGCAAGTAGGCCTTTTTCATATCATTGTGGAATTGAAGGCCTGCTCCCCCTATCACTTGAATTTTGGATTTGGAGTGCTGAGGCTTGACATGGAAGAGGAAGTGGAAAAGATTGAAATGGGGATCGATCCCCAGAAAGGCTTCACAGAGAGTCACGATGATGGAGATTTGAAGAATGGAATTGGGATTGAAGTGGATGAGCTCGATTTTATAATAATCGAGAAGACCGCGGAGGAAATCAGAAGCGGGAAGAGCAAATCCACGGTTGAACAAAGATGTGAAAACCACGAGTTCGTGGGGGCCTGGAGAGGGGATCGACTCACCAGCAGAGGGATGCCAATTGATGAGCGCCTTCGGTTGGAGGCATTTCTTCCGCTCTAGGTGAGCTATCTTCGATGAGCTTGTTGTCGATGTAGGCCATGACCCGGACGCCATATTGGGGATCTCAAATGGAGCTCTTGGCATCGTCGGAGTGCGGATCTAAGGGGAAAGGCTTCTGGATGATGGGAATCAATGCGGGGAAGGAAATCTCTGTGGATTTCTGAAGGGAAGCTTGAGCTACTAGAAATCCTAGGCGGAGCGGAGGGCACGAGGTTTGGTGCGTTTTCTAGAAGCCTAAGCGTTTGGCGATTTGGGAGAGAAAGGGGAATCTTTTCTCTCTCCCCTCCGATTTATAGGCCTGCGTTGGGTGGCTAGCTAGAGAAAGGGGAATCTTTTCTCTCTCCCCTCCGATTTATAGGCCTGCACTGGGTGGCTGGCCTGGGCCAGTCTGCTCAGTAATGGGCCGTAAGAAATGAGTTCCTAAATAGCACGTCCTATTGGGCCGACGGCTGGCTGTGTTAAAATCACAGTGCAGATACTATGTTATAGGAACCGATTAAAATAATTAGATATGCTTCATGTTAAGCCTAATTGCTAGACACGTGTGTTTAGATATCTGGATTATTCAACAGGTATTGAGGATATATCCTTACAAGGATCAATGGCTGGTCTCTAATAAAATTGGGGATGCAGGTATCTCTTAAGTACACCTAGCCATATATTGGGTCAAAATCCATGAAGTGGTACTCGGCATACAAGCTTAGCCAAATTACCTTGAGCAAAAATATTTTCAGCTGATATGATGCTGAAGAATCTAATTCCTAAGAAATATATCACTGGGAAAGATTTAAAGGTTAAAGATCACTGACTTTATGTTTAATTGTTTCACAATTAAGCACAAAGTCGAGGGCTACACCTAATGGGTGCGCCTACTCGGTGCATACTATTCAACTTTTTCTATAAAGCCCTTCATAGCCTCGTTGCTAGCTGACATGAAGCAGAACGTGGAGAGGAGATACTCAAACAAAGAGTACTCGGGAGCAATGTACTTGGGAGCAATGTACTTGGGAGCAATGCACTCAAGAGCAATGCACTCAGGAAGTCTTCACCATGGAGGATAAGAACTCGGCGTCGGCTATGACTCAACTATGAAGGTCTCAGGGGCTACTGTGGAGGCCATGGGCCCTGGGTATCTCATGGAAAGCTTTGCGGCCACTCGGATAGAGGATGGGCCTGATCATGTAACTGGGAATATAATCGGACTTGGTACATGTTACCTTGTATGATAAGAAAAGGATATAGTCCTAGCCGGGTACATTGTATTCCTAGGAGGAAATCCCCTAGTCAAGTCCGACTGGGATTCCTATCATGTAACCTTACCTCCTAGAATATAAGGGCAGGCAAGGAGCCCTCTAGGGTAGAGAAGGAGGAATATCGCAATCTCACCAGAGCAACTTTAAAGGCAATACACAACAGCTGGAAGTAGGGTATTACCTCACTTTGAGGGCCTGAATCAGGATAAACTTGTTTCGTGTTCCTTTGCAATCCATCAAGTTTAGGTCTCACGAGTAGCCCCATATAATTATTGCCGATACAAAGCATCAACAGAACTAATCTGATGAACCCCCTTCATCTTGGGCTACAACAACCCGTTATCCCAGCCTTGATTAGCGACCATCTTCTCGATCAATGTTCGGGCCATGTGGACATTAAGTGAGAAGAAGGCACCTCTTGCAGCTGCATCGAGGTGCTCACGTTGGGGGTGTGCCAACCCATTATAGAAACTCCGGATTAGAAACCAATCTTCCATGCCATGATGAGGGCATGCTTGGATATACTCCTGAAATCTCTCCCATGTATCGGGAATTGACTCATCATGTAGTTTCTGAAATCCCGAGATTTTTTTTCTGTGGTGCTATGGTTTTCCCGATGGGGCAATACTTAGAAAGAAATGCATCTCGTCCATGTAGAAATAGCCTCTTGATGTAATGAATAAAACCACTGTTCTGCCTTCCCGACCAGAGAGAATGGAAAAAGGCGAAGATGGTTAGCATGGGATGAAACACCCTTAATGGTGAAGGTGTTGCAGACCTCCAAGAATTGTTGGAGGTATGGTTGGCGTCTTCGGATGGCTTGCCATAGAATGGACTATGGGCAACCATATTTATAAGTGCCGGCTTTAGGTCAAAATTCTCATTCCCGACATTGATGGTTGGCCCTTGCAGGACTTTACTACTGTCAGGAATGTAATAGTCCCGAATTGTCCTATTGGCCATAATGATTTGTGGAGATTGAGTTGGAGGCAGTGAAGGAATAACTGGCTGGATAGTCTCATGAGATTTGGCCGCCGAAGACAAGGGCTGCTGCTGATAACGATATTTTCCTTTCTTCACTGATGACTCAGGGTCACTTTGATAGTTCTCCGGGAGATCAAAACCGGTGATAAACCTATCCTGTCTTCAGATAAATATAAAACAAGAGCAAGGGTTAACCCGCTAAGGAAGGTAATGAATTTTGACTTAGAAAGACAATGTAAAAATAGAATGAAAGTTTTAGCCAATTGTGTCCCCGGCAACGGTGATAGAGATGTTTGTTGGTATTTCTTATGCTCTTACAAATGGGTTTTGCAATTACTGATGTAGCACTTTACCTCAAAGTATTCCAGGTTATCTTTTTTATATTTCCCAAAGGATGCACTACTTTGCATAAAACATTTCCTTCCTTCTTATCTTGGTTGACTAAGGAAATTTATACTGACCTAAGATAGGGGGTAATCCACTAAAGATAAGATATCAGATTTATGTCGGATGACAAACACAGTGGGACCTAGCCTATCTAGTTCTAGAGTTTCGGAGGAGACTACGGGGTAAGGATAACTCGGCACGAGCTAATCTCGGCTCGTTATTGTGGTTTAGGGGATTTACTTTGGGCACAAGTTCCCGCTATCGAAGAACTGCCCTCCCTGATCATTACACGCCAATGCACCAGAGCTAACGTGGATGATTACAAAGCACGACCGTGGCTGTCACCACTCACTACCTTATCAACTACGTCCGTCCATTTCTCTAGCTAACCTTTCTTAGAGATACACGGCCAAGGCACCATGCCAAAGTCATGAACCAAGGCTCTCCCTCTAATCAAAAGAGATAATTCCAGACTTAGCTAAGTGAACTAAGCCTAAACAAAAAACCCGCAAACTCTAACCATAGATTCCTAGTCTAAAGCACACGACGTGCGACCTAAAGGTCAATTGGAGAAATATCCCACAAGATAAATAAAATATTGAAAGTAAATGTGGAAAAGTAAATACTTGAAATATAAATCAGATATATATTAACCAAAATGTATGACTCAAAAAACAAGAATCGTTTCTAAATTCCAAAGACGGTCCTCTAGACTCTGGCTGATTCCCGACTCGATTTGACTCCCAACTAAACTCTTGCTACTCCTCTATGAACTAGAGTTGGCTATTCCTGACACTGTGGGTGCCATGGGCCCCGGGTACCTCATGACAAGCATATGGGCCACTCGGATAGAGGATTGGCCTAGCCTTGTAATTAGAGATATAGCTAGATTCAGCAGACTTCGCCTTGTATAGAAAGGAATATACAGTCCTAGTCGGGTACGTTATATCTCTAAGGGGAGATCTCCTAGTCGTAATCCGATGGGGACTTCCTACCTTGTACCTTGTCCCCCAGTATATAAGGGGAGGCAGGGGCTCCCCTGAGGGCAATCAGGAGAAGAGCTCATAGAAGCACACGGCCATACAGTTCATCAGAACTACCACCGTATATCCTCAAAGGAATACATACAAACTGGACGTAGGGTATTACCTCACATCGAGGCCTGAACAGTATAAATTTCCTTGTGTTCCTTTGCAATCCACCGAGTTTCCATCCGCCGAGTAGCCCCATATATTTATTGCCGGTGTAAAACATCGACAGTTGGCGCGCCAGGTAGGGGTTCGGCGCGATCTACATCTACAAGCTCGATGGATCCAGCAACCAAAGTCGACGGCGGCAAACTCTCCCCCGGAGATACAATTGCATTCAGAAGCCTCGACTTCGCCGCCGACCAGATCGGCAATCTCCCCTTGGCCGACACGGACCCGATCCAACCGGCCGAGGAACCAGCTGACTCCGCGCCAGTCGGCCCACACGACGCTGCGGCAATCTTCGAGACATGCTGCGGCGATCTCCAATACGCCCGAGTCCAGGGACAACTCTTCCTTTCAGTGTTCGACTCGGACTCGGTTCTGAGCCGGCGAGATCGGGCCGAGAAGGGAAGAGATCGTCAACTTCCCGTTCGCGGACTTCAGCGACGCCACGGATATCTACAATCTACGTCCGACGCGGCAAACCCGATCCCCTGGAGTTCGACTCGGATACGGCTCCGAGCCGCTCGAGATCGGATCTAGGGAGGTCGGAGTTGTAATCACCCCCATCAACTATTCCGACTACGACTCTCAGTCGGACTACGACTCCCAGTTGGATTCCGACTCCAAGTCGGATACCAGCTCGCAAGCTTCACTCCGCCGCGAGAAATTTTCATGGCATCCAGAGGCTCTACTCCTGTTCAGGAAATCATGCCGACGACACGAGCACAGAGGAGGAGGCCTGCCGACATGCAGAACAACAGGAGGAAGAAGCAGACGCCTGCACGGGGGCCCGCAACGACGATCTACGCAAGGCCTGAGCAGACCCGCTCAGCAACAAACCCTCCAAACAAAAGTCGACGACCACACGTCTTCGTCACACAACAGAACATCGTGGCCGCCGCAACCCTACTGGACACGCTCCAACTTGGGCCTGATCACCAGGCCACCCCGACGATCGCAAGGATAAAAAGCCATGCTTACCGCGCTGCCGCATGTCAGCGAGCACCAACAGTCGGGCAACACACTCGTTATTGACCAGTCAATCAACTTCCCCAGCGGCAGTCTCATCCACCTCAAAGCGACGTCGAGCGGCCGGCTCTAGTCGGCAGCACGCGGGAGTCAAGCCAGACGTCACTCGGCAACCACAACAACCGCAACGTCGAAGCGACCGTCGGGACAAACCAGGACCTCGAGACCGACTGCGGCGGCGACCATTCAGCAAGACATTAATGTCGGCGCGCAACGAGAAGAAGACGAGCAACGCAACTGGAAGACGAGAACGAGCATTTCGGCCTCTACCGCGAGCGGTTTCGCGCCATATGTCGGGGTCGGAGTCCTCATGAAGACGAAGGCATACCGGCCTTCACCCAGGAGCTAAACAGGTCGACTGGCCGTCGGGTTTAAAGCCTACAAGCATCGAAAATACAACGGCAGACCGATCCCGAGGTCCTGGCTCACAGCATACACTCTGGCAATCCAAGCTGCTGGAGGTGACCACAAAGTCATGGCTAACTACCTCCTAGTTGCTCTAGCCGACTCAGCGAGGACATGGCTAACAGGACTTCCAAGCAATCAATCGGCTCTTGGGAGAACTCCGGAACGTTTTCATCACCAATTTCCAGGGAACATACGAGAGGCCATCTTCTGAGTACGACCTATATCAGTTGCGTCAAAGGAAGAACGAGTCTCTTCGTGACTTCATCAAGAGGTTTTCTGAGAAGAGGAACTCAATCCGAACTCAAGGATGAGGTCGTCATCGCCGCCTTTCGAAAAGGAGTCAAAGACACCTCGTTCATCGACAAATTCACGCGGAAGCCTCCCAACTCTGTCAAGGCCCTATTCGACATGGCAAACAAGTACGCCGACTCGGCCCACGTTGTTGCGAGGCCCTCGATGACAACAAGTCACCCTGACAGAAGAAGCGGGACGACACCGACGACGCGGTCCCGACTAAAGCTGGGAATCGCAAACGCAAGTCAGACGGCTCCATTGTGGCAGTCGTCACAACCGCCTCGACCTTCAACAACTGAAGATTATCAGAAAACAAGTGATATGCTCGGGGGCTCACAAGCTCAAACACGAGGATGGCATCCCCACTCCAAATACCGAACAGCTAAGTCGCTTTCTGATAAACATCTCCTCACTTGGCCTTGCTAGTGCCACACCGCTTACACCTAATAGGTGTAAAGCTGCGCATTTAATGTTTTCCGTTTTTGCTCTTAAATGATTCCAAAAGTACTCGAGTAGCATAAATCTCGATCCGTGAAACTCTGCTCCATGTAAGACGACTCAAGTCACCCAAAACGCGTGCCTGGGAAAGAGCCATGAGCCACTCCCGACGCTAGGGGCTATGACTAGTCGGGCAGAGTGTTAAACGTAAGGGGTCAACTACTCGAGGAAATTAATATCAAAAAGAGGAAGAACACGTATTTACATACATTGTAAATACATTTTATTCGGGTGATTATTTCCATCATCAGATGCTACTCATCGATATCTTTTATATTGCAGGCCCAGCTCCGGATACGCGTGACAGGAACTCAGGGCTTCGAGGCCTATCTCCTACGCTCGCGGGCTGGACAAGTCTGCCAAATACACTCGGGATGCTCCATGAGGGTTAACTTACCGAGTACTTGCGCCAGTCGGGACGTCATCTTCCCCGACTACGCTCCATGGGAGCTAACAATCGGCCCCCGGCGCCAGTCGGGGCTGTGTACCACTCGGCTAAGTAGGGTACGCCATGAGGGTCGCCAGCCGAATCCTACGCTAATGCTAGGTTCGGGTACCTTATTTGGGCAACTCTGTCAGGTTGGGTACGCCCATGAGGGTCGCCAGCCGAATCCTATGCTAATGCAAGATTCGGATGCCTAGCTTGGCTATAACTCTGTTGGATAGGGTACGCCCCATGAGGGTCACCAGCCGAACCCTCCGACTATGCAAGGTTCGGTACCTTGTTCGGCTTTTCCCAAGTCAGAGAAGACTTACATCGTCAAAGCGCATCCGGAGTTCTCATGCACTGCGTCACACCTGGAGAGGGCAAGCAGATCCTGCAACATACCTACTCGGTACATGTGGCAACCAGTTTGCATCCAGAACGTAAGTCGGAAAGACTTGCGAATAGGATTTCTCTGGCTGATTGCGATTACCAACACCAAAAAACTCATCCTGACATGCGATGGATGATACTTCCCTAGAGCTATGCTGGGTAGTTGGTTCAGGCCGACTTACTTGGTAATAGCCACCAAGACATGAGTTCTACAGTAGCATGCTCCATGTGGGCCGCCCGCAGGCTGAGTTGAAATTATAGCGCTGGTGCTACCACAGGAACCGATGAGGTAAACAGATATGCTTCATGAGAGCCTATTGCTAAACATATATGTTTGGGTATCTGTCTTATCCACCAGATCTCGAGGATACATCCTTACAGGATCACAAGCTGGTCTTCATTAAAATTGGAGATGCAGGTATCTCTCTCGGTACACCTAACCACATAATGGATTTATTTTTCATACAGTGGTACTCGGCCTACATGCGTGGCCACCAGTTGCATGAGCAGCATTATTCCCGCTGACATGACGCGGATGACTAAACTTTCGAGTAGTACACTACTCGGGAGAGACTATAAAATTCTCATTCCCGCTGACATGACGCGGATGAGTCTAACTTTCGAGTAGTACACTACTCAGGAGAGACTATAAAATTCTCATTCCTGCTGACATGACGCGGATGAGTCTAACCTTCGAGTAGTGCACTACTCGGAAAGACTATAAACAATCTTCCAGCTGACGAGCTGAAGAGTCTAACTTCCGAATGGACGCCACTCGGGAAGACTATAAACCCTTTTCCAGCTGACATGAAGCTGACGAGTCTAATTTTCGAGTAATATATTACTTGGGAGAGACTATAAATAATCATCCCGGCTGACATGACGCCGACGAGTCTGATTTTCGAGTAGTATACTACTCGGGAAAGACTATAAACCCTTCTTTCCAGCTGACATGACGCTGAAGAGTCTCATATACGAGTAGCATCCTACTCGGCAAGACTATAGACACACATTCCGACTGACATGAAGTCGAAGAGTCCTACATACGAGTAGTTCCCTGCTCGGCAAGACTATAAATTATATTCCGGTTGACATGATACCGAAGAGTCTCATGTACCAGTAGTAATCTACTCGGGAAAGACTACAAGGTTAAAGATCTTTGACTTCATGTTTAATTGTTTTCACAATTAAGCACAAAGTCGGGGGCTACACCTAATAGGTGCGCCTATTCGGCGCACACTATTCCAACATCTACATCGAGACCTTCATAGCCTCGCTGCCAGCTGACATGAAGCAGGACTCGGGAGAAGCAGCACTCAGACAAAGAGTACTCGGGAGCAATGCACTCGGGAAGACTTCACCGTGGAGGATGAGCACTCGGCATCAGCTGTGACTCAACTATGAAGGTCTCGGGGCTACTGTGGGTGCCATGGGCCCCGGGTACCTCATGACAAGCATATGGGCCACTCGGATAGAGGATGGGCCTAGCCTTGTAATTAGAGATATAGCTAGATTCGGCAGACTTCGCCTTGTATAGAAAGGAATATACAGTCCTAGTCGGGTACGTTATATCTCTAAGGGGAGATCTCCTAGTCGTAATCCGATGGGGACTCCTACCTTGTAACCTTGTCCCCCAGTATATAAGGGGAGGCAGGGCGCCCCCTGAGGGCAATCAGGAGAAGAGCTCATAGAAGCACACGGCCATACAGTTCATCAGAACTACCACCGTATATCCTCAAAGGAATACATACAAACTGGACGTAGGGTATTACCTCACATCGAGGGCCTGAACCAGTATAAAATTTCCTTGTGTTCCTTTGCAATCCACCGAGTTTCCATCCGCCGAGTAGCCCCATATATTTATTGCCGGTGTAAAACATCGACAGACACTCTAGTAACTAAATGAACAAAGTGGAAGTGGAGCTGCGAATGTGGCTGAGTAATGTGTTTGGAAGTGAGTGGGAGGGGGGGTGTTTATACCCCAACGAAGTCGATGCACTAGCCAGCCATGGGAGTTGGGCCAGCCGGCCTAGCCACATGGCCAGCCGATCCACCCTCCCCTAGGTCGGTTTCCTCATGAACGGTGTGGATTAGCTCCTAGAGGCAATTTTGGGAGTTGTATACTCCGGTGGAGATGGTTGAAGTCAGTTTGCACCTTGGGCTGGGCTGGCCCCTCTTTAGGTCGGTCGGCCCCCTCCATAGATCGGTCAGCCAGGCCGACCTAGGGGTTCGGCTAGCTTGGCCTCCCCTCGTCCGCCTATCTGATGGAGGAGGGGTCGGTCGGTCAAGGCGTCAGGGTTGGTCGGTCCGTTCTCTTCTCCTTTTTGTGCATTTCTTTGTTGTTTGAATGATACTTGCAAAATAATGGCAACACAACAAAACTCCTGGAAATAGATTAGTCTAAAGGAAATTGATGTATTGAACCAGTGTTTCACCTATTTTATTACCGAAGGTTGGTGGTCGAAATGGGGTTTAATGACCGCCAATAGGTGCTACCCTGATCTCTAACGCCAACGCTACTAACATGGACGATGCAGTGGACACACGAGGCTATCACCACCCGGTGACTAAGTCCGTCCGTTTCTCTACCTAAGCTAGGCATCTGGTTGGCATTAGGTTACGCACGATGGGGGAATCAGAGTCAGTGAAGGGCGTAAAACACCATGACGCGCATGGATTTGAGGGAGACTCATAGGGGCCTCATTGGCATGGTCACAGGCTCGCTGGCATTAGAATCAACGCTCGTGTTCTGGCCAACCTGATGAGGGAGAGGTCGTGCGGTTCAGCACATGCATTAGCATCCAGAGGGCACTAGGAGGTTCACCATGGAGTTAGCTGTGGCAGGAAAGGGTGGAGGCATCCTGGCGGGATGGAGAAGTCCAGCAACGTCGGTGATGGTGTGACCACCCGATCTACTGCATGCATGGCTACACCAAGGAATGCATGAGGTTTAGGACAACCAAAGGTTTGTGCACGTGCGAGGAATTGACTTGGAGCTCACTAGAGAGAGGTTGAGCACAGGCAGCGGCGGCCGAGGGGATGTGGAGGACAACCATGGCGTGGCTTCAGCCGGCTTGCATGTCACCAAAAATGTTGAAAACTGAGCTATCATGCTGCGGTACACATGTTCCCGGTAGGCCTCGTGACATGTGGTTCAGCGGACTAGCCAGGAATTACATCGAACAATGCCAATAACTGAAGAAGACAAGCCCGTTTTGGCCAAGTTAGTGGAGGACTACTCATCAGCACCGGTTTTTATTGCGAACCAGCACTGATGAGTAGTCCTTCTATCAAGACCGGTTTTTATTGTGAACCAGCACTGATGAGTAGTCATTAGTGCCGGTTCTTGTTATACTAGGCGTGGGTTGGATAGGTGGGAAGAAAACCCCCTATCAGTACTAGGTTTTATTACCTCGGTACTAATAGGGCGGTACGAATGGGTTTTTCTATAGTAGTGCCACCCAGTGGGCTGGGTGACCTAGCATCAGGTGGGCAAGCCAAGGTGCTTGCTTGGTGGGCCTCAAGGTGTTGGGCCCATAGAACAGTGACCACAGAGGGTAGGTGCAGTACTGTTTCAGGTGTTTTCTAGTGTTTTCAGACATTTTTCCCTCTCCTCTCCCTTGAATTTTGAAATGACCAAATTAGACATTTTTTCCTAGCACTCGGTCTACACTTCAATGTACACGGTCTACAACCTGGCGCATTGTTTATGCTATAGCTCACATGGTTTCTATCGCAATGAAAATTAGAAATGTCATGCGCGGGCTACTCTTCTCCAGCATTTGGTTATACCTCACATGGGTTACATTTTTGTGCTCATGGTTTATACCTTGTTCTTGGGTATGTTGATTTATATAGTGTTTGTATTTTTATTGTTGGTGGGTTGACTATAGGAAGATGAAAAAGGATTATTAGCTCATACGCTTTATTCATATTAATTAAGGTGTTGATCATGTTGAACTTGTTATTGAAGAAGTAATATTTGTTCAGAAATTTATGGATTAAGAACCTACAAGCTTTATCTAGACCCAACAACTTTTATACTTCTCTTCCATGTTTGAGACTTAGTTGGCGGTGTTTGAATTTCATGTGTTGTTCATATAATTTGATAGCATGAAAAGCTTTGTTCAAATCTTCTTAGGATTTAATTGTAACCATGACCATCATTTTTGTTTTGTCAAAAAGTTTATCTTTCCTTATATTTCAATCCATGTAAGTAGCTAGAATGTCTTAATAATATAAAAAGTTCTTTTCATGCAAAAATCTAGGAACACCACAAGTAGCTTAATATGCAAATTCAGACTTTGAGTTAATTTAATTTCTTAGGTTTAAATTTTTAGTATGTTACAATAGCAGCCCCCTATATATATATATATATATATATATATATATATATATATATATATATATATATTGACTGGAATAAAATAATTCAAAGCAATCCAGCAAGAATACAACTGTTGATAATATTTTAAAATTTACACATTCACTTTTATATATTCTTAATTCGCCAAAATCATTGGATGTTTGTTGTACCAGCCCCAGCAACATGGAGAAATTAAAAGAAATAAAGATTGGTACTAGAAAGCATTGTGTAGATCAAATGATCAATTTTGGAGCTTATTGGCAAGATCCGAACGATGAAAAATGTAAGTACAAGGCACGAATCCTTGCAAACTGTAATAGCAGGATCCATCACATATCAAAACCCTGCTTCCCCAGACCCAAACAATGAAAGTTGGATTCGTGAATAGGAAATCCATGGCGCGGTAGAGCATAGACTTACCACCAACCAAATGCCATCATCCTAGATGGAACTAATAGAAAGATTTATTTGTAAATAGGATAATTGTAGTGGCCATGATGGCAAGACCACAAAACTAAGCCTGCTCGCCATGGATGGAACACATGTATTAATAAGGAAATGCTGGTGGCCATGGCAGTGGGACCCACTACAAACCAAGCCTAGCCTGCTTCTCTAGATCAAATGCGTGGAAAAAATTGTCCATAAAAGGGAACCATGATGGTGGGACCCACAGCTAGTGAAACGTGACCCACCATCGATGAGGAAACAACTGGCAGAATTAGGGGCACTTGGGTTGCATCTTGTTTTTGAAACCATTAGATAGAGATCCTGCGGCTGATAAATTTGATTCCCTTAAAACGTACCATATGAGAGCACGACTCAAGAATAGAAATGACCAATACAAGTAGCTTTGGAGTCTACAAATGGCTGGACTGGAGCGTGAACCAAGGCTCTAATCTCAGATCTAGATCACACCTTCTTCCATATCAAGGCTCTAATGTTAGATCTAGATCTTGAGCTCTTCTTCTAGAGAAGAGATGCCGTCTAAGTAGCAAGGCAGTGATCTAGACAAGATGCACGTTGTCCCCATAGCACCATGGAGACGAGGATGGCTCTCCCTTGGAAGCAAGTGCATCAAGAGGACACTCTCTGCCGATAATGATGACTCCAATGGTTTGCTCCTGACTGACGATATACTTCTCCACATCTTTGCTAGATTCCTGAGCATGTTGGACCTCGTCCATTGTGTTGCTACCTATAGTCAGTGGCACCGCCTTTTGTCTAGGAATGCGGCATACATCAGTTCCTCCATGCCACGCTTGGACAACTTCATTGACAGCCTCGCAGTAGGTTTCTTCCATCTAAAGAAGGATAAAGAGGATGGCTCTTGCGAGGCCCCTCACTTTGTCAGGTTGGAGACGCGCTTCCAGCATGCATCCATGGCTTGGCTATTCGAATAAGAGCTGTTCAAGTCTGCCCGCGTTGTTGCTTGCAAGAAAGGTCACCTGATTTTGGAGCTCCGCCAAATATCTCTTGTGCTATCCTCCGGCTTGCTGTATTGTAACCCAATGACTGGAGAAGTGTCCATCCTTCCACAGTTCCACCCCTCTCTAGTAAGGATATGGTTGGTAGGTACACATGCGCACTACTCAATGCTGATGATCCACCATGCTCGAGTTCTGGTTTTTGTGTGGTCCTTGTTTACCACCGTTGTGGCTTCTTGACATGCCGTTCATATTCATTAGGCACCAACAGCTAGGGACCTGAGGGCAAGATGACTGGTCCCAAGATCAGTAGGAAGTGCTTCCAAAAGATGAACTCTGCTATCGTCGTTTGTAACAGTGTGTTGTGGCAGGTCGAGAATTTGGTGTTTGGGCTCCGCCTTGACATGCTGGAGGCAAAACTAGAGTACCTGTTCTTTCCATGGTACATAGAAATCAGCTTTTGCCTTGGCATTGTGGGGAACCGCTTGTTGGCCGCCTGGCCGGATGGGAGACTGGGTGCGATGGCAGTCACAGTCAATGCAAAAGTCTATCCACCCACTCGCAAGATATGTGTTATGTTCAGAAACCGTCACGGCAATGCGCTATTGAATGGCTAGGACTCAGCACAGGATGTGCTCTCCATCAATTTAGGGCCATACTGCCCAAATGGTGTGGCATTAGTGTACCTGCACGGGGTGTGTGAGAAGAGTGGGGTCATATTTTTTGTTGCCCTCTCTAGTTGATTGGGGAATATACCATGGAAGATGTATATGCTTGACCTTGAGAGGAAGGTGGTCCGGAAGTTACCTGACGTTGATGATCATAGCTAGGGTCCTAAGAACTGCAGGAGGTTCTTTCCCTATGAGATGGACCGAGTAGCTTACTTGATGTTGCTAGGTGAGGGAGACGGCCAATTTCCAAGGCACGTACGAGAGGCCAGCATTCGAGTACGATCTATACCAGTGCCACCAGAGGAAAAACGAACCTTTTCGAGACTTCATCAAGCATTTTTCTAAGAAGAGGAATACAATCCTCACGATCAAAGATGAGACAGTCATCACCGCCTTCCACAAGAGAGTCAAATACACCATTCATTGCCAAGTTCACTCGGAATACGCCAACTACAGTCAAAGCTCTCTTTGAGATGGCCAACAAGTATGCCTACTTGGCCAAAGTAGTGGCCGAGTTGCAAGAAGACAAGCCCTGACAGAGAGACTGACGTGAGTCAGACGACACGGCACCAAAAAAAACAAGGGACCGCAAGCGAAAATCTGAGGACCTCATCGTAGCAGTCGATCGCAACCGTCCTCGACCTCCTAGAACCAAAGCTTATCAGAACGACAAGTGACATGCTCGGGGGCTCAAAAGCTCAAACATAAGGATGGCACCCCCATTCCTAACTCGTGGAACACCGAACAACTATGTCACTTTCTGATAAATATTTTCTCCTTTATATTATTTTCTCATCTAGACGGGGCTAGAGGCAACTCACTTCTCTATGGTTTGACTTGGATACGGCTTAGCGCTAGTCGGGATCAGATCTAGGGGGGATGAGATCGTAAATTTCTCAATCGGTCTCACCAATGCCACAACCGCTTACACCTAATAGGTATACATGCTGTGTACTTTTTGTTTTTGCTCTTAATGGTTGCAAAAGTACTTGAGTAGCATAAATTCTGATCCATAAAGCTTTGCTCCATGAAAGTCAAACTCAAGTTACCCAAAACGCATGTCTAGGAAAGAGCCATGAGCTGACTCCCGGTGCTCGGGGGATATGACTAGTCGGACAGAGTGTTTAAACATAAGGAGTAAACTACTTGGGGAAATTAATATGAATAAGAGGAGGAACACATATTTACAAATGCATAAATTTTCTTCAGGTGATTGTCTTCTATATCAGATGCTACTCATCCGATATGTTTATAATGTAGGGCTCAGTTCCGGATACGCATAACAGGAACTCATGGCTACGAGCCTATCTGCTACGCTCGGGGGCTGGACCAGTCTACCAAGATACACTTGGAGTGCAACACTTCAAGAATCACTTGGAATACTCCACGAGGGCTACTAACCGAGTACTCATGCCAATCTGTACACGGATGTCATCTTTACCTTGGTACGCTCCATGTGGGCCAACAAACGACCTTCGGCACCAGTCGGGGCTCGGGTATCACTCTACTGGGTAGGGTACACCCCACGTGGGTCGCCAGCTGAATCCTATGCTAATGCGAGGTTCGGGTACTTATTCGGCCATAATTTCGCTAGGTCGGGTATGCCCCATGAGGGTTGCCAGCCGAATCTTGCGCTAGCGCAGCATTGGGGTACCTATTTAGCCAAAACAAGGAAAGAAGCTACTACTGGTGCTCTCAGTCGGAGGCCGCACCAAACCCAGAACCTACGGAGATGCTCATTATTTTTCAAGACTGGAGGACCCCAATCATCCGATTCCTACTGGAAGATGAACTCCCTGAAGATCGCAACAAAGCCGAGCAAGTCAAACCCCGGAGCAAGAGATTTATCGTAGTCGGGGAAGATTTATATCGTCGAAGTGCATCTGGAGTTCTCATACACTACGTCATACCTAAGCAGGGCAAGTAGATCCTACAGTCGATCCACTCGAGTATTTGTGGCAACCAAGATGCATCAAGAACGTTAGTCAGAAAGGCTTACAGACAAGGATTCTTCTTGCCGACTGCGGTCACTGACGCAAAGGATATTGTTCGGGCATGCGAGGGATGCTAATTTTTCGCTCGGGTAACACATCTCCTAGCTCAAGAGTTCAAGAAGGCGCCAGGAGGGTTTACACATCTGTTTATCGCGGTGGATAAGTTCACAAAGTGAATTGAGGCTAGACCCATTGCTACCATCCTGCGGCTAGGGGGAAAGACTTCATGCTGAGTATAATCTGCCTATTTGGAGTCGCCAATCGCATTATTATGGACAATGGCACTTAGTTCATGATGGCGTATTCATGGATTTCTATGACAACTTCGGCATCAGAATCTGCTACGCTTCGGTGGACAGGTTGAGCAATGATCAAAATCTTTGGATTTTATAGGGGGTAGGTCGGTTTGGGCCAACTTATTTGGTAGTTGTTAACGCCAAAATTTGGTAAGGCCCTATGTCGGATTCGGTCAAAGGAGAGCGTCACAGTCAACTAACGGAGATTGATCCAGAAGGGACCGGATCCAGGGAGGAGCCGTGAAGACCGCAATATGGCAGTTATTTATCGTGTCTACTTTTTAGGCAGTATTAGTTTTTATCTTTAGCAGACTTGATCTCGTGTCCGATCAGGTCCTGTTAGTGTTTCCTTTTGTAATTAGGAAGTCTTGTGCCGTGTCCTATCAGGACTGTATTAACTCGGGGTATATATACGTATGCCCGGGTACCTTGTAAAGACACATCACTCGATCAATAACAAATTCGGCGCATCGCCACCCTTCCAACAGGATCCTGCTTCTCGAGCCGGGCTGCATCGGTTAGGTCCGAACTCCAGCGAGAGGGTAAGTCTCATCACCCCGGCTACCTATCGGCTAGGACTTCCTCGGTTAGGTTTGATATTCTAGTCGGCTTATGGTAGTCGGCTTACCACAGTATATTTATTTTATCTATGGCTGCATCAGTTCAGTTTGATCTCATAGATTGACTAAGTATATCACATCACGCGTGCGTAGATCGTATCGGCTTACTGGGAGCGGTTTATCATCAGTTTGTGCTGCATCGGTTAGGTCCGACCTACTAAGCTGCTAGCGATAAACCGTTCCTGCTAAGTTGATGCTTTATGCGCAGGCGTCTTATCGGGATGTATAGCCAGTAAGTTATCATGTTTTACATCATGATCGCATCAGACCTATCGGCCTATCAAGGCATCGTTATCGTCATCAGTCTGTGCTACAACGGTTGGGTCCGATCTACTAGACCGATGATGATAGCTTCACTCTTGATGAGCCGATGGGTATTATGCGGTGTCTTTATCGGAGTGTTTAGCCGATAAGTTATCTGTTAAGGCCGACTGCATCTATTTATCTTATATTGTTGGCAATGGCTTTATCATTCTGTTATCTTTTCGTCATCGGCCTCCAGCCGATGTCCATGCGCCCTGTTTAGTAGTCGGCAGATTCGTCAGTTGTTTATCATTTATGTTATCACTTGCTTTGTTATACATCCTTGCCTGTATTACTGTTGCGATCGGCTAAGGGCTAGCCGGTTGGTTTATTCTGTTCAACCGAGTTCCTGGGCACGACCCCAACCAAGTTCCCGGGCACGACCTCAGGGGAGGACCCAGGTGTTAACGCCAAAATTTGGTGAGGACCTGTATCAGATTCGGTCAAGAGGACGGTTGCAGTCGGATAATGGAAATTGATCCAAGAAGCAGACCGAGTCTGAGAAGGAGCCGTGAAGACCGCGCGTGGCAGTTAATTACTATAGTTATTAGGAAAAGGTTTATCTCTTTTAGGAAACCTGACCTCGTGTCCGGTCAGGCCTCGTTAGCGTTTTCTGTTATAGATAGGAAATCATATACCGTGTCCTATAAGGACTCATGTAACTCGGGGTATATATACGTATGCCCGGGGACCTTGTAATCTATCACAACGATCAATACAAATTCGGCGCATCGCCACCCCTTCGACGGGATCCTGCTTCTCGAGCCGGGCTGCATCGGTTAGGTCCGAACTCCTGCGAGAGGGTAAGTCTCGTCACACCGACTACCAATCGGCTAGGACTTCCTCGGTTAGGTCCGATATTCTAGTTGGTTTATGGTAGTCGGCTTACCACGATATATTTACTTTATCTATGGCTGCATCAGTTCAGTTTGATCTCATAGATTGATTAGGTATATCACATCACGTGTGCACATACTGTATCGACTTACTGGGAGCGATTTATCATCAGTTCGTGCTGCATCGGTTAGGTCCGACCTACTGAACTGCTAGTGATAAGTCGATCCTGCTGGGCCGATGCGTTGTGTGCAGGCGTTTTATCGAAATGCATAGCCGGTAAGTTATTTTCATCACGATCGCATTATATCTATCGGCTCATTGAGGCATTGTTATCATTGTCGGTCTGTGCTGCAACGGTTAGGTCCGATCTACTAGATTGACGATAATAGCTTTACTCTTAATAAGCCGATGGTGTTGTGCGATGGTGTTATCGGAGTGCTTAGCCGATAAGTTACCTATTAAAGCCGAATACATTTATTCATTGTTTTATCCTGTACTCGCTTTGTTAAGCAATCGGCTAGGTTATCAATTATTTATCATTTACGTTATTGCATATTTTATTATATGTTCTCGCCTGTATTATTGTCACAATCGGCTAAGGGCTAGCCGATGGGTTTATTCTGCCGATCCAAGCACAAGTACAAGCAGGTTCCCGGGCACGACCCCAGGTAAGGGCCCGGGCATGAGCCCGGGTAAGGACCAGTGTATGGGCCCGGACAGCGGACGAAGATCTTGGGAGCCGATATGAGCAAGGGCCCGGGTGCAGGCACACCTTCATAACAACACCAGTAACACTAGATCATCATCAGCTAGGATCTATTTGATTTATTTATGCATTATGCTTGCTTATTTTATCTAGCTTATAGCCGGTTTTCGAATATCCCTTCGATGATCGGCTAGCATGATATTTGTTTATTATTACATTATTGTCCTTGCCGTCATCGGTCTTAAGCCGATGTGTAAGTGCTACGGTGTGTATCGGCCATCGGCTGATGAAACGAGTCTAGATCGGCTTCCAGCCGATTGGCTCATTGATCTAACATTTTCCTCCTTGTCAATTACAGGGTCAAATTGACTGGCACGCCTACGAACCTCAAACTTTAGGACCTGCACTGGAGTGAAGCAAATCTCCCAGGCCTTCGCATGTCACCCAGACGCCGAACCGGGACCCGGCGATTTTCGGCGTCAACACGCTTTTGGCACGCCTGGTGGGACACGAAGTTTCAAGCCAGAATTCCAACAAACACTGTTTCAATCAAGATTTCAATATGGCTGGAAAAGAAGTCAAGACGGACAACGTAATTCCGGTCACCATGGAAGATCTAACTGAAGAACAAAAACAGCAAGTTGAACAGACTATGACAAATTTCCAGAAGCTGTGTTTAGAATCCTTCAGTATGACAAGGCAAGGGCCGATTCAGAAGTCTCAGTTTCCAAAACCAGTACTGGTAGGAGAATCGAGCCGCACACAACCCGAGAGTCCACCAATCAAGCCTTTACAGGAGATGGTCAACGAGGCTGTGCACCACGCACTCATCAATCAGTCAGGGGTCTTAGTAAATACATTGCATAACCTAATCAAGAAGACTGTTGATGGATCGATTGCCCAAGAGCCAACTCGGGGTCCTGTTTTTCTCCCACCGAAGATAGAGCCAGGCCAAGTTAATTACAACACTAGCAAGGATATACCAGAACACTTGTTCGCGCAAAACCAAGCTGGGGGGCAACAGGATATCCCTCCTGGATATCACCGATCTATTTATTATGGGGGATACCAGCAGAACTATCCAGGAGGAGGAGCCGATCCAGGTACTTACCAGAGGGAGTATCACAGATAGAATCGGCAACCAACCCCGCCGATGCAGTATCAGCCGTATCAACAGGAGAATGCAAGAGAGGAAGATTTGTCGGCACGGGTTGAGGAGATAGTAAGGGAGCAGTTCGGGATCAAGCCCAAGGAACAAGCGTTCATGTATCGGCACCCATATCTTGAGTGGTTTGACAGGGTTCCGTTGCCACACCGATACAGGGTCCCGGATTTCTCTAAGTTTTCAGGGCAGGACAACACATCTACAGTAGAACATGTCAGCCGATTCCTGGCGCAGTGCGGGGAGGCATCGGCTGAAGAGGCCCTGAGGGTTAGGTTTTTTCCCCTATCACTATCTGGATCGGCTTTTACATGGTTCTCCTCGTTACCGCCGAATTCTGTTCGGGGGTGGGCCGATCTGGAAAAACAGTTTCACAAATATTTCTTCGCTGGGATTCACGAGCTGAGACTGTCAGATTTGACATCGGTTAAGCAACGACCAGATGAAACAGTACCGGAATACATTCAGCGATTTCGGGATATCAGAAGCCGGTGTTATAGTTTAAACCTGAGCGATGGGCATCTGGCCGATCTAGCTTTTCAGGGACTCTTGGCGCCAATCAGAGAAAGGTTTTCGTCTCAAGAGTTCGAATCTTTGTCGCACCTGGTACAGAAGGTATCGGCTCATGAAAGCCGATTTCAAGAGGCGAAAAAAGACAAGTACCAGAGGAGAGTTGCTCAGGTTCAGGTCTATTCAACGGACTCAGATGATGAGGAATCCGACGCTGAGGTTGGATTGGTGGAGTGGGCCAGGAACAAGAAGTCAGTATCATGCCCATGGGTCAAAGATATCGGCAAAGAGGAACGATATGATTTCGATGTAAGCAGAGCCGATAAGATCTTTGATTTGTTGTTACAGGAAAAGCAAATACAATTGCCGCCAAACCACGTGATTCCATCAGCCGAAGAACTAAAGAAGAAGAAGTATTGCAAGTGGCACAACGCGATATCGCACCATACTAACGAGTGTAAGGTTTTTCGGCAACAAATTCAGCTGGCTGTTGAGCAAGGACGAATCAAGTTTGAAGATAAAAAGCCAATGAAGATAGATGGGCACCCGTAAACATGGTCTATGCGGGGTCATCGTCCAGGACTCAAGCCGATGAAGGAAGACGTCAGAGTAAATCGAGGATTACTTCATCGGGTATGATAGAGAAGTACTCAAGGTACGATGAACAGGGGGATGGACCGGAACAATATAATCCGCATTGGGACTGCCCGTTTTTTTGTTTCTGCTGGGATCAAGGAATGAGACTGCCGTCAGCTGAAAATTGCCCCGAGTGCAGCAGTACAGGAAATCGGCATGATCGCCAGCAGGAGTGTTCGCGGGATCGGTCGCCTGGGAAAAGAACATCAGTTCATAGCCGATTGGGGCCGATCCATGAAGAGTTTTTTGAAGAAGATGAAGAGGGAATACGTGAGAAGCAAGTCCAGAATCCTCAATGGTGCCCTAGTGGGATATTCACGAAAAATCAGAAGAGGAGGGCACAGCGGTTACGGCACCGAGAGCAACAGGAAGAACAGAGTCAAGATCAGGGAGAGGTTGATCATCGTCCCAAAAAGACTAAGCAAGTTTGGCAAGTGAAGAAGAAGGATGATGAGGACGCATCAGCACCGGTAAATATGGTGTTCTTTTTGCCTCGGGAGTATAAAGCGCTTTCATCGGATGAAGAAGGAGATGAGGAGGTTTTCGCTCAACTAACGTTACAATCTGATCAAGCTATATTTGATAAACCTGAGAAGTCAGGGCATCGGCACTTAAAGCCGTTATACATCAAGGGTTACGTAAATGGGAAGCCGATGACAAAGATGTTGGTTGATGGAGGAGCCGCGGTTAATCTCATGCCTCATACTACATTCCGGATGTTGGGGAAGACTGCCGAAGATCTGATCAAGACAAATATGGTGCTAAAAGACTTCGGTGGGAATTCATCAGAGGCGAAAGGTGTATTAAACGTGGAGCTGACAATGGGGAACAAGACATTGCCCACCACGTTTTTCGTCATCGATGGAAAGGGGTCATACAGTTTACTTCTCGGCAGGGACTGGATTCATGCGAACTGTTGCGTGCCTTCGACAATGCATCAATGTCTAATACAGTGGCAGGGAGATCAAGTCGAGATGGTTCTAGCAGATCGGTCACCAACATCGCGATGACCGATCTACCAGTCTGGGAAGCCGACGGTGTTGACTGCCTATCCGGGAAAAGCATGGGAAAGGAGATTACCTCGAGGTCACTAGCCGGGGATACAGCCGATACAGCAAGTCGGCTCTGAATTGTTACTCTGATGGGCTCCATTGAAGACTTCGAGGGGAAATTGGGGCAAGGATTTACGTCGGCTGATGATTTGGAAGAGATTGATATAGGACCAGGAGATAAGCCAAGGCCGACGTACATAAGCAAAAAATTAGGTTCTGAGCTACGAGAGGAATTGATTAAATTGTTGAAAGAATATTGGGATTGTTTTGCCTGGGAATACCATGAGATGCCAGGATTGAGCCGATCAATTGTTGAACATCAGCTGCCTATTAAACCAGGATATCGGCCATTTAAGCAGGCTCCAAGGAGATTCAAGGCAGAATTATATGAGCCGATCAAGGCGGAGATCACGAGGTTGTACGATGCCAAGTTTATAAGGCCATGCCGATATGCTGAGTGGGTTTCTAATATCGTCCCGGTGGAGAAGAAAAATGGGAAATTGAGGATATGTATTGATTTCCGGGATCTAAATAAAGCTACCCCCAAAGATGAGTACCCGATGCCAATAGCGGATTTATTGGTGGATGCAGCGTCAGGCCACAAGATTATCAGCTTCATGGATGGCAATGCAGGATACAATCAGATTTTCATGGCCAAAGAGGATATACACAAGACTGCGTTCCGATGTCCTGGAGCTATCGGTTTGTATGAGTGGGTAGTAATGACTTTTGGATTGAAAAGTGCCGGTGCAACTTATCAAAGAGCGATGAATTATATATTTCATGATCTCATCGGTTTGTTGGTGGAAATTTACATTGATGATGTGGTGGTTAAGTCTAAAAGTGAGGAAAGCCATATAGCCGATTTACGAAGAGTGCTGGAGAGGGCCAAGAAATACGGACTAAGAATGAATCCCAATAAGTGTGCTTTTGGTGTATCGGCTGGGCAATTTTTGGGTTTTATGGTTCATGAGCGAGGGATTGAAGTTAGTCAGCGAAGTATCAGAGCCATTAAGACTACAGAGCCACCAAGCGATAAGACAGAGTTGCAATCGTTGATCGGCAAGATTAATTTTGTGAGAAGATTCATATCAAATTTATCAGGAAGAATTGAGTCTTTCACGCCGTTATTGAAGTTGAAGGCCGATCAAGAATTTGTGTGGGGGGCAGCGCAGCAGAAGGCGTTTGACGAGATCAAGAATTATCTTAGTTCCCCGCCTGTTTTGATTCCGCCGCAGGAAGGAGTGCCGTTCAGATTATACTTGTCGGCCGATGAGAGGTCCATCGGTTCTGTTTTGATCCAAGAATTTGAAGGCAAAGAGCGAGTTGTGTTCTATCTAAGTAAGGAGACTTTTGGATGCTGAGACGAGATATCCAGCGGTGGAGAAGTTATGCTTAATGGTTTATATTTCTCGTGTACAAAGTTGAGGCATTACATCTTATCGGCTGAATGTACAGTAGTTTGCCAGGCCGATGTGGTCAAATATATGTTGTCGGCTCCAGTCTTGAAAGGGCGAGTTGGCAAGTGGGTTTTTGCCTTGACAGAGTTTGACTTGAGGTACGAATCGGCTAAAGCAATCAAAGGACAAGCAGTGGCCGATTTTATTGTCCAGCACAGGGGGTCTCACGAGGATTATGTGGAGCCGATCCCATGGGTCTTATTTTTTGATGGATCGGTTTGCAGGCATGGATCTGGTATCGGTTTGGTTATTGTATCGCCTCAGGGGGCAAGTTTTGAGTTTGCTTTTACAATTAGGCCTTATCGGACTAACAATCAGGCGGAGTACGAGGCGGTGCTGAAAGGACTTCAACTATTGAAGGAGATCGGGGCCGATATTATAGAGATTATTGGTGATTCTTTGTTGGTGATCAAACAGTTATCTGGAGAATATGAGTGCAGGGATGATGTTTTGAGGTCATATTATGAAGAATGCGTGGATTTGTTGAAGGATTTCAAGATGGTGTCAATGAATCATATTCCTAGGGAGCAGAATTTGGAAGCCAATGATCTTGCACAGATTGCTTCAGGATATCGGCTGAATAGGCAGGTTGAGGTGGAGATAGCCGATATTGATGTCCAGAACAAGGCCGATGACTGGAGACAGGAGATAATTGATTACTTAAGAAATCCGTCGCAGTTTGTTTCCAGGAAGATTCGGTATAAAGCTACTAAATATGTGCTACTTGATGGGGAGTTGTATTATCGGACGTTTGAGGGAGTTCTGCTTAGATGCCTGGATTTGGAAGAAGCCAAAGTGGTTACGTGTGAAGTGCATGAAGGCATCTGTGGGACTCATCAATCGGCTCATAAGATGAAGTGGTTGTTGAGAAGAGTAGGGTATTTTTGGCCGACAATGCTGGAAGATTGCTTTAGGTATTATAAAGGATGTCAAGATTGTCAGAAGTTTGGAAATATACAGCGGGCACCGGCATCGGCCATGAATCCTATCATCAAACCGTGGCCGTTCAGAGGATGGGGAATTGATATGATCGGCCAGATTTTTCCTCCATCGAGTAAGGGACATAAGTTTATATTGGCAGCAACAGATTATTTCACCAAGTGGGTAGAGGCGATTCCTTTGAAGAAGGTCACGTCCAAAGAAGCGATCGAATTTATCAAGGAGCATATCATTTATCGGTTTGGAATTCCTCAGACGATAACTACTGATCAAGGGTCTATCTTTGTTTCTGATGAGTTTCAACAGTTTGCTGCCAGTATGGGAATCAAGCTATTAAATTCATCGCCTTATTATGCTCAAGCCAATGGGCAAGCAGAAGCTTCCAACAAGAGTTTGATCAAGTTAATTAAGCGGAAAATTGATGAGCAGCCATGGCGATGGCATTCTACATTAGCCGATTCACTATGGGCCTATCGGATGGCATGCCACGGGTCTACTCGGGTACCGCCGTATCAGTTGGTATATGGACATGAGGCGGTTTTACCATGGGAAACTAACATCGGCCCTAGAAGACTTTCTTTGCAGAATCAATTGACAGCCGATGATTATTATAACTTGATGGCAGATGAACTTGAAGATTTAGCTCAGAATTGGTTAAGAGTGCTGGAAAGAATCAAGGAGAATAAGGCTAGGGCAGCTCGGCATTACAACAAAAAGGTGGTGAATAAGTCGTTTGCCGAGGGGGATCTTGTGTGGAAGTTGATTTTGCCGATCGGGTCCAGAAATAATAAGTTCGGAAAATGGTCGCCTAATTGGGAAGGGCCTTATCGGATTAATCGCTGTGTGCCTGGTAACGCATATATATTAGAAGATCTTGACGGGACGGAGTTTGCTAAAGCACTTAATGGGAAATATCTCAAGAAATACTACCCTAGCGTTTGGATCAACTCTTAAATCGGTTAAGTACAGCCGATTTCTAAGCAATTCGGAAAGCCGATGTTTTTATACGTCGCCTAAAGACAGCCGATATCAATTGATATCGCCTTTAGATCAAAACGAGCGGAAAAATTATCAAGACTGAGAGAGATAAGTAGCAGAGCCGATCTGGTTACATGACAGCAGAAGGGTGATCGGCATGTTCCGGAAAATCGTCAGTTATAAAGGTTTAAGGCTTACAAAAATTTTCGGAAAGTTTCGATTGCGCGCAGACGGATTTGATCAATTTCATTGATGGCCCGGATATCGTCTTCATCAGAGCCTGGAATGACTTTCAAGCTTTTGCGCCGATGGATGACTTGGCGCACTGCTGCTGTGACTTTGGCTTCTTGATCTTGGATGGCTTGCGGCAGGCCGATGAGCTGGGATTCTGTGTCTTCAAGATCCTTGCGAACTTTTTCAAGTTCTCCCAGCAAATCGGCTTCCTTTTTCTTCAGTTGATTTAGCTTGGATTGGAGTTCTTGGGGGACAGCTGCCATGTCATCAAGTTTCTTCTTGTCTATCTGGGCTGATAGCCGATCGGTTTGGATGTCTTGGGCTATCTTCTGTTGGTCAGCACGATCGGCTATATGCTATCTGAGCTTGATAAGTTTAAACCTATGAGACTCCAGGTATGCTGCGGGGGTCAATGCATCAACGAGTTCTTCGGGCAGGTGGTGTTCAATGTCTGCAAATCTTGCTCGGATTGGCCCGCAATCTTCTACCAGTGCATCGATTGGATTTTCCAGCCGACTGATGATGCTTGTTAAGTACTCGCGCACATCGGCTGAGAAGGACGGTTTGGAGGCTGCACTGGTGGCTGTAGCTTCTTCTACCTCCAGATATTGACCGATGTCGAAGGAGAACAAGTCGGCCAAGGACTGCAAAATTGGTATCGGAAAGGTGATCAATAAGAGATTAGAAGCAAAGTACGAGCATGACAAAGGTTACCTGAGGAAGGACGTCGGCAGATCGGGTAACATCGGCTTCGGTAGGATGAGTAGGTTGTTCTTCAGAGGGGCCGATGTCAGCCGATGGAATGGGAGCAGTCTCGTTGATGGCTGGAGGACTTGGTGCTGAAAGAGGGGGAGCTGGAGAAGCTATCGGCTCGATGCTTGGAAGGATGTCAGAAGAATGTTTGGGTTCTGGAGCCAATGACTCAAGCTGAAAATGAAACTGGTAAGATAAATGAGAAATCGAGGAATGATGTCCAATTTGGCGCGTACCTGAGGAAAAGGAGCTGATGTGGTCTGGGGAGAAGATGGCGTTGTGGTAGCAGCATCGGCATCGGTCTTCTGCTTCTTCAAAGAGGGGCGGTGCGCTAACTTCTTCCGCTTTTGTCCCATCGGCCGAGGCGCCTTGAGAAGAGCCGATGGAGATGGAGCGTCGCGCCCTAAGTTCGGAGCGGCCGATGAGGGTTGGTACAGAATCGGCCGACCGCTGTTGCTTGTTGATGAGGGCTCGACGCTGGCGGCCTGCAAAGTAAGGGTCAGAGACGATTGAGGATAATATTTGAAGCTTGCAAGAGTTACCTCGTTATCAGATTCAACATAGTCGGCGTCCAGACAGGAGCAATAACAAGTGGGCGCTAAGCAGAACAGATGTTTCTTCCATTCTGACCACCATCGGACAAAAGGCTTGGTGTTGGCAGTGCAGATGTACACCTCGGTGGCAGCGCCTAGCAGGAGGGGGTCTGTCAAAGACCGCAGCCGATCATATTCCAGGGCGCTGCTGACCGTGCCCCGAGCCTGGAGTTTGTCGGTGAAGAACAGGCCGATCGGAAGCTGGCCAAGGCCGAGTTGACGGGAGCTGGTTGATGGGTGGTAGAACTCATACGATGGTTGAGTTCGGCCTAGAGAAAAGCCGGTTGGCAGCAGGCAAGGACTGATGGCCGATAGGAATATGGCTTTAGACTGATCATCGTTCAGAGCTTTGAGTGGATCAAAGTTGGAAGGCATCTCGAATGATGATGCGTCATTGTAAGCAAACCAAAGGGTAGCATCCCTGGTAAAGCCATAATAAAACCCCTTGAACCACTGACTAACTTCAGCAGGGGATATTTGCGCCAGAAAGGGCCGATGCAGCCTCACCCATAGAGATGCATCGGCGGTAGATGGGGTCTTGATCTTCTGGGTAATCAGCTAGGAAGGATTGCTTGAGGAGGGAAGTTTCTGGGATGGCCTTGGAGGTGTAAACATTAAGCCAGAGCTGTACGAACCACCAAGGACCCCCAATGTGGCCGACGGGCTGGCCGGCCGATAGCTTAGTTGCCACCTGATGAAGCAGCTGGTAGGTGGCGCCAAGGAGATAGTGCCCTAACGGAATTTGTTTCCTATCAGCCAAGCACTCTGCCAGGCATTGCATATTGGTCGTTGGGCCGAGGGTTGCGCCACCAAAGACGAACCGTTCACCACAAGTTCAGAAAAGCAACATGCTCCCGATCATCAACCGGTCCAGTTCCTTTGTTGTGAAGAGAATATATACCTGGACCAGCCGCCGATGTTTTTTGTTTGAAGCGGTGGGCAGGCTTGAACCGGAGTTTGAAGGGGTTGATGTAGCTTGTAGTATCCAGGCAGGTGAGCATGGTCACATCCAGCAGAGTAGGGGTCATCGGCCCATGACCAAACAGAAAGCATTGAGAGCATCAGACCAGAAGTATGAGCCGATGCGAGCAGAGATTCATTCCTTTCCATATCGGCCAAGGAGAGGTTGATGCAGTGGCCGATGTGAGATTCTTCCCAATAGATCCTCTTTGCAGCCGATACTCTGATGTACCAGTCTCTCCATCCGGGCAATCTGCTCGGCCATGACCTGAAGCTGTTGGTCCAGTCACTGACCAACATGGCCGAGTTCTTGAAGGGAGTGCGTTGGGTTTCGGCACTGATGAAATCGGTGGGATCTTCGCTAACCCATGGGGCCATGATAGAAGAAACCGGGATAATCGGCGGACGGAATCAAGATCTGGGCTCTAAGATGCTACAGAAACAAGAACACGATGAAGAACAGATAAAAGAAAAAAACAGAGCAGATCGGGTTCGTATAGATTGCAGATTGAGGAAAATAATCGGGTGAGAGATTACCTCAGGAACTGCAGATGCTGATGCATTTGGGAGTAGAAACGATGCAGAGTCAACGGCCGGAAGAAGGTTGCGATGATTCGTCTGGGTTCACTAGAGCTTGGTGAAGATGTGGGAGGTGAAGCGGTAGTGCTCTGGTGATTGTGAAAGCATAAAAAGGCAAGGAGACGAAGCGTTTTTATAGGGTATGATGACCGAGCGGGAATGAGGCCGTTGGCACTGTTTCAAACTTTATGGCAAATGGGCTATCTTGGGCCACGTCTCGGTATGGGAGAAATCTAGAGGCCAAAGTTGAAAGAATTCGAAATCCTACAGGAAAACTCCGAAATTGGGGGGCATGTGTTAATGCCAAAATTTGGTGAGGACCTGTATCAGATTCGGTAAGAGGACATATGGTTGCAGTCGATAATGGAAATTGATCCAAGAAGCAGACCGAGTCTGAGAAGGAGCGTGAAGACCGCGCGTGGCAGTTAATTACTATATTATTAGGAAAAGGTTTATCTCTTTTAGGAAACCTGACCTCGTGTCCGGTCAGGCCTCGTTAGGCGTTTTCTGTTATAGATAGGAAATCATTATTACCGTGTCCTATAAGGACTCATGTACCTCGGGGTATATATTACGTATGCCCGGGGACCTTGTAATCTATCACAACGATCAATACAAATTCGGCGCATCGCCACCCCTTCGACGGGATCCTGCTTCTCGAGCCGGGCTGCATCGGTTAGGTCCGAACTCCTGCGAGAGGGTAAGTCTCGTCACACCGACTACCAATCGGGCTAGGACTTCCTCGGTTAGGTCCGATATTCTAGTTGGTTTATGGTAGTCGGCTACCCACGATATATTTACTTTATCTAATGGCTGCATCAGTTCAGTTTGATCTCATAGATTAGAATAGGTATATTCACCATCACGTGTGGCACATACTACTGTATCGAACCTTACTGGAGCGATTTATCATCAGTTCGCTGCTGCATCGT
>RYFJ01000839.1:0-58708 GCA_003991445.1 Oryza meyeriana var. granulata | reverse complement strand
CACGAGAGAGATCTATTAATAAGCTACACCGCGAACCTCCATTGGTTGGAGGTTGCCTTACTTCAGAGAGAGGAGGAGGTGTGTGTGTGTTTGGATGCCATTATACTGGTCAAAAAAAAAATTCGTGTGGGGTGAAGTGTTGGTACCCTGGTCAAAAAAAACTGTCCCTCTGGGTAAGTTACAAGTTTTTGACGGGTCTCTCTGCAAAAAAAAAAAGGCCAAAAAAAAAAAAGAGCAAAAGAAAAAAAAGCGAGGAGATTTTGTTCTCTTCGACGTGTCTTATTCGTGACATTCTTTAGTGTCAGGCTCGGGTCTCTACCGGTTTTAGCCTAGGACCAGCACGGTACGGATTTGAACGATTACTCAGCTTACTTATAACTAACGGGTACTAAGTCATTTTCACAAGACACACACACAACACATATCAGCCATCTACAGCTCTACATACCCGTCAAGCTTGCGGTGTTGTTGCTACGGCACCGATACACTTTTCCAGGGTCGCCGACTTGTTGGTAAGCCGTCACTCCCTGTTGGCAAAGGTAAGAATTGGTAACGCAGTTTGGTGGGAACGGCTGAGAAGTGAGAGCCTTGCAGTAGCCACATCAGTAGTGCTAGGCGAGTTTTCTTCTTCACTTGTTTTCTTCTTTTCCTGGTTGTCGTCTATAACCGCTCAGGTTCCGCGATGACGAGGCCATTCAGTCCGCCTCGCCCGAGGGTAGTCATACAACATTTTGAACGAAGGTGAGGCCTATAGCTAGAAGGAATTGATGCAGAATTTGCAGGTTAACCTAAAAAAGAGGAGAGGAACACAGATTCACACCAACAATAATCCTCTGCTACCATGGAGATCTGTCGGTCACCACACTAAACCGCCAATCTTGCTGCCATAATGAGGCGTTTGATGACCAACGAATTGAAACTGCAACACGATGATGACAAGTTTTGATGAGTATTCTGGCGGATACAGAACACGATGACCAAGAGGCTCGTCTTCGTCGACGGTTGCGTTGCAACCGCGCAGGTATGGCTGAACGTTAATAATAATTATGCTTTAGTAAGATTAAATTTAGAGATACCTCCGTTTGATGGTGCTTATAACCTGATGCCTACATTACTTGGGAAAACAGCTGTTTTAATCAAAGTTTGTTTTGTCCATGAGTTTCCTGAGGATAAAAGAGTTAGGGCTGCTACTAGTGAGTTCACTGATTTTGCTTCTGTCTGGTGGATAGAATTTAGTAAGAAAAAATCCTGATCAACATACCACAAACTGGAATGTTTGAAACGGGTCATGGCGGGCCAAGATTTGTTCCATTTTCTTAGCTATGCACGGAGATCTGTTAATTATGTTTGCAGAACAATTGAGACACAGGGAGCTAAAAGTGTAGAAGATATATATCAGGAGTTGCAAAATGGTATGTTGCGTTGTGAGATAGAGGAGGATGAGGAGGCAGCGATGGCTAGGTTGTTTTAGGGGGGTTAAATCGGGAAATTCGGGCATAATTCTTGAATACTAAAGAGTACAATAACATAACCCGTTTGTTTCATCTTGCTTGTAAGCTGACGTGAAGTGGGAGGGAGGGGGGGGGGGCGAGGAGGGAGCGACGACGCGCGAATTCCAGGACTAATGTTTCCCTGCAGGAAAGCTAATTCATGGACTCAGTCCAATCACGACCCCTACCGCTCGAATCGGCGTCCTCCACCACCATCTTCCTCCTCGAGGCCGTCCCGCGCCATCGGGTAATCAACTCCAACACCAAGCCACGCACTACTCCAACTAATTCAGTGAGTCGCACAACCACATCGTCAAAGGTCGGGGCAGCCCTGCGCGAGAGTACCCGCGTCTGTTGCCTCTACAGGGAGAACTAGGGATATTCAGTGTCATCGATGTAAGGGTATGGACATGTGCAGCGTGAAAAACTGTCCAAGCAAGCGTGCTTTGGTAATGCCTATTATGCTTGCAAATGCTTTAGTCATGCTTACAAATATGCAAATAAATACGGTCAACTTTATAAATGAAAATTTGGGCATTATGTTACTTTCGACAGAGGTGAATTCGTCGGTTATTTATGAACTAAAATAGAGACATTTGTTTGACCCTTGGACAAGTTTGATGTGCATATGCTAGTAATTGCGCACTGATAGAGGAGTGTTCACTTGAGTTAATTAAGGACTAAACTCATGATAAGTTTTTACAGTGCAACTACATGTGCTACTATGGGAGATGACCTTAGCTCATTAAGTTGCTCAATGTTTAACGTGGGAGCGGATGTTTCATTCAAGGCCGTGATTGCAACCTGCATGCAGCACACTACAGGCTTGGGTTCAGACTCGGAGGCTAGTTGATCAATTGAGCGAGCTTTGGACTGATAAATTAATAAGCAGATGGAGAGCTACAGAACGAGCTAGCGGGGAACAAAATATGGCCTAAGCGCATGTAGGTATTAAGGAAAGCGAGGAGACAAGTACATACTTGAGCAGCAAGCAGAGTACCTGGAGACACGAGACGTGTGGGGCGATCGATCGATGGAATGAGGTCTCTTGCCACGCGCGTTGCTCTTGCCGGCCGGCCGGTTTTTTGTCTACTACCACTAACATCGCAGTTTTGCCTAGAAGTCCGGAAGAATAGCAAGCCGGTCACTGGCCGTCAGTCAAGCCAGGCAAAAGCTGATGGTGGCGTCTTTGTACGGTGTCTAGCCACATGCACTGAATGCATGACTTTTGTGGCACGGCTACTTTTGTTTGCTAGCGCAGCTCATGGCTACTTTTGTTTGCTCTCGGTACAAAAGGTAAAGCCCTAGAAAATACTGAGAGCAGTAGAGAGCGTGGAAATCAGCACAACACCAACATTTGACTCGCAGCTGGAACCTATAACAAAACAGCTAATAAAAAAAAAGATGAATTTTGTTTGTCTAAGTTTCCATATCCACCAAACATACCTTATTTCTATGTTCTGAAGTACAGTGCAATAATAAAAAAATCAGCTAATAATTCTGCTCTCATCAATAACAAACACCAGCACTAATTTTAATTCGGAACACAGAAGAAACAAACATGCAATTGCACTACTATAAATATTTCAATTTTCGCTGGGCTATAGAACAGTTGGATAGTAAGTTGTGTGTAAATCATTATCTCAGCAGTATTCCAAAGTACACTATTTTATCAGGTAATAAATAATCAATCTGGAAACACGACACGATCAAGAAATGCATAGATAGAAATCAGACCATTATGAGTAAAATTAAAGACTCAAACATTTCATTGGCACTACACTTCCCTGCCTTAACAATTCACCAAGCAATCACAGCCAGGCAACAAAACAACGAAGTCTACAACTGAATCACAACCACCAAAATAAAATTGATAGGTCTACAAAGTCAACAAATGTCAGCTATCACTACACAAGCACAATCACCTGATTTTACTACTTTCTTGAAACTGTACCAACTTCACAGCATCAGAAAAAAATAAACAACCAAAAGAACAAGTGAAATTGGAGTGCCACAATAAACGAGAAGGGAGTTGCCATCAAAAAGCAAGTGAACAGCAAATGCCAGCTGTCACCACACAAGCATAATCACCTAATTTCACCTTACTTTCTTGAAACTGTACCAACTTCACAGATCAAAAAACTACATAACCAATAGGGCAAGTGAAAATGAAGTGCTGCAATAACGAGAAGGGAGTTGGCATAGAAGAGCAAGTGAACATGGCATGCCCTTGATGAAAACATTGGTAACACCTCTAGTAATGCATGTTTCAGTGTTTAAAAAACAAATGCAAAACAAAGTGTTAAAAAGCACAAGTTAGCTCAAAGTAGTTCAGAAAAGCTAAACCATGTCAAAGTGAAAAAAGCAAAAGAAAAACTCTCCCGGTTAGCAAAGAAAAAGAGTTTTCCATCCCTTTTCAATAAAGCACAAGTGTTGTGCTGGTCCTAGGCTAGACCGTACTAGAGACGTGAGCCCACGCACAAAGATAGTCACAGAATTGCAAGAACAAAGAGTTAAAGACAGCGAGTACACATCCTTGGCTTCTTTTCTTTTTTTTTTTGTCAGTTGGATGACACTGCCAACACGTTGCACAACTCAATAGGAAATCAGGAACTCTTTCCTTTCGTGTAGCCACAGACTGCCTGATCTCTCACGATCTCGGTGATACGGCCAAAATGAATCGCTAGGCAAGTGAGTATCCGTTGGAAAGGGCACGAAATATGCTTTCCAAATTGTACCTAAACTTCCCAAACGGACTACGGATGCAACAGCTAAGGCCTGTTTCCTTGCCGAGATAATCAAGACCCGAAATAAAATACTTTCCTTTTGTAGGTGGGAAATTGGCGTGCACAAGGGGGTCTATGACGTGGGAAAGATTACAGGAGCACGGAGGACAAAGGAAAAGGAGGATCAAGTGCAAAGATGTGAACTAATACGTGACAGGAACTCAAAACTCTAATGGACTAGACGCCAAGACCAGCAACACGACACAAGCGATGCAACCAAAACTCAACAAAGCAATAAACTGAATGAAAGATGCAAAGTCTCAAAAGGTCTTGGACAGTGGTTCTAAACTGAACTTTTTTTTGTTGGCTTTTCTGGTGGACGAGAGGACGATGAACAAAACTACAAATAAAGGGGATAGATCTCACCGAGCAACTTGAAACCTGATACCACTTGATAAGGCTGAAGTGCCTGATCTTTCAGTGAGACGGATAAATTCGATTTGTGGAGGAGGTGACTCTCGCGATCCGACTACGAACGAACAGGTCGTGGCGCCTTAGCAATCGCTGAACCAACTCCAATCGGTTATTGACCTTGCTGGATGGCAAGATCAACCTGAACACGAGGTTCTGTTCTGCAAGCAATCGAAGAAACGAGCAAGAACAAGGAGAAGGCAAAACTGAATATCAATCACTCACAAGTTGGGGTTCACAATGGCTGTCCACAGGTGGCCGTTGAGCACAACTGCAGTACAGAATGTTTGCGCAAATGGCTAAACTTATCAAAGAAAACCACCAAACAAAGGGGGCGTGAGCAGGACTAAATAGGAGAAAGGTGGGGGAGGGAATTTCGTCCAGCATGAATGGGTGGCTGAAATCCCACCTAACCTTTCCTAAATTAGCTACGTATTACATGGAAACAATCTTTCCAAAAGATAGGTGGCGCAGCACCCTTTATTGGCTTCTTAATGGTTGTCATTCCTGGACAGAATCTTCTCCTTCATTCCTTAAAAGGATCACATAATTCAGGTCACGTGCACGGGCTCGCGTTATTGGACCTTGAAACGTTTCTGGATTTGGGGTAGTGGGGAGTGACGTCGGTGCTGGTTCCGTTGGAGTAGCAGGTCCTGTGTAGGGGCTGATGTCCTCATCACAAGGGCTAAACCTAAACTCAACGAAATCCAAGTCGTAAAAGGGAGGCGGCGGCACTTAAATAGGGCGATGACCAGGGAGGGACGTCCCACGCGCATGCCTAGGATTACAAGGTCCATGGGCCCAAGTGGGGATGGCGCAACACCCGTTTGACTCGGATTTAGGAACCAACATGGATTGTTTTGATGATTGCGGCCGGCCCGGATGGAATTTGAAGATGAGGTTAGATCCGTTGGAAAGTAGACTTCATAAGCTTTTCATGAAGTACAAGAGCACCCCAAACGGAGTCCGTACAAGGAATTATGCCCGTTTGAACTTGGTACCATCGCAGCAGTCCGAATCTGATTCTAAAACGAGACCATTTCGAATTCTTGCTTGACTTGGTCCCTTTCCTTCATCCTTTCCCAGAATCCTAATCACAATTAAATCATTTGCATTAGGTAGCAAACTATTCTCAATAACATATGAACCTAGAAATGAATTCACCTGATAATTAAGTTGACGAGCACAAGCTCGAGTAAGTGGTCCTTGTTGTTGTCGTGAATGAGTTGTATCCATGGAAGGGATGTCTCATCATCCTCCCTTCTTGCATTTGAGTCGTCCTCGACTCAAGTTCATCTTCTTCTCCCAAATATGGCTTCAAATCTGCAATATTAAATGTGGGGCTAACCCCGAATTCTGCAGGCAGATCAAGCTTATATGCATTATCATTAATCTTAGCTAACACCTTGAATGGACCATCAGCTCTAGGCATCAACTTAGACTTTTGCAAATCAGGAAATCTATCTTTACGCAAATGCAACTATACAAGATCACCCGGTTCAAAAGTTAAACTCTTTCTACCTTGACTACCAGCAATCTTATACTTAGCATTCATGCGCTCTATGTTTTCTTTAGTTGTTTCATACAATTTAAGGATAAATTCAGCACGCTTCTTAGCATCGAAATTCACTTTTTCAGAAATAGGGATAGGCAATAAATCAATAGGAGCACGAGGAGTAAAGCCATATATGACCTGAAAAGGGTTCATCTTTGTGGTAGAGTGCAGCGATCGATTGTAAGCAAATTCTACATGTGGTAGACATTCTTCCCACATCTTCAAGTTTTTCTTCAAGATAGCCCTCAACATAGTTGATAGCGTGTGGTTGACAACCTCACTTTGTCCATTTGTTTGGGGATGACAAGTAGTAGAAAACAGCAGCTTGGTGCCCAATTTCACCCACAACGTGCGCCAAAAGTGACTCAAAAACTTTGCATCTCGATCTGAAACAATGGTATTGGGCACTCCATGTAGTCGAACAATCTCTCTGAAAAATATATCAGCAACATTTGTAGCATCATCGTGATGAGGACATCCCTTCCAACGATACAACCACGCCTACTACGCAACAAGGACCAATGACAAGAGCCCGTGCACGAGAGCTAAATTATCAGGTAAACTCGTTCCTTACTGTCCATAAACCCTCATCTCAGAATTGGATGCTACTAAATCATTGTGATGATTTTATTATTATTAGGAATGATGGAGAGGAGGCTAATGGATCAACCAATCAGTTTGGGCATCAAGATCACACAACAAGGAAGCACAAGATCGGACATCAAGTTCAGACTTCAAGTTCGTACAGCCAGGCAACATCAAATTGATGTGGCAATATTTCTCAACTCCGGATGTTGTTTGAGGCATATGAGTACTCATTGGAAAGATCTTGAAGTCTACTTTCAGATGGATCCAACCTCATGATGAAATTCCACCGGAGCTGAGCAGAATTGACAAAGAGACGTTCGGCTTCCAGTCTTGGGCTGAAACCCTTGTATCTCGTGCAGCCCACTAGGGGCCCATTCTAGCTTAGGGTTTACACCCTCCACGCCTCCTTGCTGTTGCCCATGTATAAATACATGTAGCAGCCGCCGGGATGAACTTGGGTTTTGTTTAGATGCAAGTTTAGCTACTGCTACTTCCTAGTAAACGCGTGTGTCGACTAGACCACCCGATTTGCTTGATTCAAGACCCCAACTCGTGTTTCAGGTTTCATTTGGTTCAGATCCGTGAGTTTATTTGCTTGTTCATCTTGTTCTTGCTTGTTCTCAATTGCTAGCAGGTTCAAGGGTGTTCTTGGCACGGCAAGAACAGCCAACGTCGGAATCGGTGTACCTGTTGCTAAGGCGCAGCATCCTGTGATTGTTGTAGTCGGACAGCCAACGTCGATTCCACCCCCAAATCGAAGTTACCCTCCTCTCATCGAAAGATCAGGATCAGCCCCTGCCATATCACATCGCTCTTATGACAAGGTATAAATGTGCCATTTTAGAAAATCTATCGACTACAACAAAAACACTATCTCTCCCCTTCTTCGTTCGAGGTAATCCTAAAACAAAGTCCATTGAAATATCCTCCAAGGCACGCTAGGTATAGGAAGAGGCATATATAACCATTGCTCACATCATATATCAACAAGGAAAGGGTGGAGATCAACAAGGAAAGGGATTCGCGTAGGCTGGATTTGGACTGCAGGACAGCACCAATTTGTGACGGCTGCCATGACTTCATACGAACTCCGATTTGGGAGTTCTAGTACTTCACGGAAAGCTTATCAAGTCTACTTTCCAACGGATCGAGATTCATGCTCATATCTGCTCAAAATCATCTGTAATTGTCATTTTAGTGACGAGAGGTCTCATGTTTAAGGTACTGCATCACCGCTTTTGGGCCGTAGGCCCATGTATCAAGTTGGGTCCATTAGGGACGCGTCCTAGGGTTGGAAAATAACCCAACACCCCTGTGGTCGTCCTCCATCCTATTAATACCTTTAGAGCCGCCACAAACAGATTGGGCTTTGTTTAGATTAAAGTTTAGCCATTGCTATTTTTCCGGGTAAAGCCGTGATCAGTTAGATCACCGTTTTTCTATTACAGAACCCACCTTATCCTTTGTATTCAATTCTTATTTGCAATATTAGATTGCTTTTATCTTGTTCTTGCTGGTTTCTTCGATTTGCTTGCAGGAATAAGGTTGATCTACAACGGCACGATCAACAACCCTCGGAAAGGTGTATCGATTGCTAAGGCGCAACAACATAACGTCTCGTACGGTTGTAGTCGGGTCGTCAACGTTTCTCCCAAATCGTAGTTATCTTCAACTCACCGAAAGATCAGGCCACCCTGCTCCTATCACCTAGGCCTCGGGCTTAGGAACTATACTACAACTAGTTTTGTATAGAAAACCCAGAAATACCCATATTCCTTTAACCTTTGCGAAGAAGTTCGTTAGCTCCCCCTATGTCATACTCCTAAAGAAGTTGTAATAAAATGTGCTGATCCAGGTCCGCGGCATAAAATAGAATAAAATGAGCTTTTGTATCTTTCCTCCCCAAAGCCTTAAGAGCACTCCCGAAAGCTGTATTACTTGGTTACTAAGCTAGGCGCACAGTCGTCAGAAACCTTGGAGAAAAAAAGCAGAAAAAGAAAAAGGATGAAATTTATGGAATGTAGTGCTAGCCAACGACCGCTGGGACCTTGGGATGGCTTCTAAATAAGGGATAAGATTGGTTTTTTTAGTTGGATGTGCTATTTAGATTTCTATTCAATTGACATATTGTAAGCTTATACAAAGGCCGCAGGCTTTCTTGCAAACCTCGATCCAGCTGTAGCTGGCAAGTTTAGGCAATGCACGCTTTTCTATAAGCTTCTTAACTCGGTAAACTTCTTCTGGCATCTGAGCTTCTGTGTATACATTTGCTAACAGCACAAAATTCCAGGAGTCTTCCCCGCTCAAAAGAGAGCACGCCAACTCAGCATACTTGATACGGGGAGTGCCCGACCTTCTCGACGTAGAATCTGGATACACCGTGCAATCTCATGAATTGGATGAACAACACGCTACCCGTGCAACACCTCGAATTCGCACAACCACACGCTTTGATAGATTGATCCACTGGACCACGCAAGGGTGGACCTATTGAACCCTCAATTCCCTAGAAGGAAAAGCAAGAACAATCTTTGGCAGAACTCCCAATTCCCCTCTCTAGATTGGCGGCGGCGGCACAAACCCTAGGAGAAGAACAAGAGCAATGTTTGCATCTGAATAAACGTGGCCTCTCTTGGTTTGGTCAAGTACATGGACATATATACATCCCTAACACTTGGAAACAAACTAGGACTCAATCTGATAACTACAGATTACATGCGGCTGATTGTTTCGATCATTGCGGCTTAACCATAGCGAATCTGGTGGCCCTGAGTACAATCTGGATCGGGCTCGATGTCAGCTTTCCAACAAGTACTCAAACGTCGAAATTGGAGTCCGTATGAGGGCGTTTGGGCCGAATTAATTTGGACTGCTCCAACAGCCAATCCGAGTCCGAGTTGGGCCAAATCTGAATTTGCTTCTATTTCCTTGTGAGGGAAGGGTTGAATTCGTGTAGGCCTTTTAGGTAAAGTCCTCCTCCACTTGTAATAGGAACCCATCTTCCCCATTAAGCAATTGGACCAATACGAATAGATCTTGCTCAACTCCTGCAAATAGTCAGGCTTGCCGTCAAGGTTGATGCAGACTTCACCGTGCTTTCCATGCATCGATCTGGACGCCGCCACTAAACATAGCGTTGGGCCAGCAAGCTCCTCCTCTCGTTTTCCAATCTCCAATGATGCAACTCCCTCAAACCTAAGCACAAGCAAGGTACAACTATTAGGAAGCAAACTATTCTCACGGATATCATAATTAAAAGTACTTAGGAACAGATTCACCTTGTTTTGAATTTCCCGTGCACGTGCTCGTGTGATAGGTCCTCTATATGCATTGTTGACACTTGGATCTAGAGCAGCAGTAGTAGATGAAGAATGTGAGGAGTTAGGCTGATCCTCATCAATACTCCACATGGCCGTATTTCCCGCACGCACCCACGATCGAAGAGTTACCCTATTTTACTATCCCCTAGTGATTTCTTTGAACTTAGATCTAAAATGAGTATTTACTATGCGGTCGAGATTGACGGCGAAGACTGCATGAAAATGGAGCCTTTCTCAACTTTACTTTATCTTCCGCACCTAGGCTTGATTGGCTGAAGCTCCATGTCATGACTGAATAAAGCAAGGGAGTCTCTGGCCAGTTCATTACGTCTTTCTCTTACTGATCTAGGATCAAGGGCTCCCTTCTCTGTGTCTACCAATAAAAAACGACTTTGAAGGCTATGTGCTGATCGTGTGTGTTCTCTCGTCCATCTCACAGTTTGCGCCTCCTCTTTACTCAGATTAGCCTGTAGAGCATAGAACAAGTATATGCGAGTCTGAGCAATGAGCTCATCCAGAAGATTATTAACATTATCATCACTACGCGCCTTCGCTACGCCCCTATTCGTTTTCTTTGTTTTCTGGGGATAGCTTTTCATTTCGAAATGCATATTCTCGTAAGTAGACAAGTCAATCTCGTGAGGAGGAATTCTGCTCAGCTTTCTCTTCACTAGTCTGCTTGCGTTATCCTCCCTTTGGCTATAAGCTTATAAAGCATGACTCCAGCCATTAGCGTGACTACCTCAAAAGTAATAGGCCCTAGCCCAGTCTGCTTGACTTGAGAACTTCTCTATCCTTCTTCTCTGCCAAGCCCCCTATGGGAAGAAGAAAACCTTGCCTTATCAGTCTCTCGTGCCAAAAGAGAAAGCTGTCCTTCCCTGGAAAATTGAGTTCTTTTTTGTTTCATAGTAGTAGAATTTCTATAAAAATAGAAGATTTCGTTGTAGAATTCTAGAATAAAGTAAGTACTTTTTTAAGTACATGCCAACCTAGTTCTGGACCTCTACATATCAAAGTCAATTTTCTTTTTTTTATTCAAGATATTTAATGCAATGAAAAATTAAAGAACGATTCTCCATAGAGATATGTACATAAGGGATTCATAGATAATAATGCTATCCAGACCTGGAGTTTACCGATTAGGCATAAATCCATTGTCTTTTATTATGCGGTAGGCGGGAGAGAATACTGATTTAAGAGTCGTTCACTACTGCAATTCAAAATAAAAAGAGAATTCTAGTTAATGGTTCCAATTTGTTCTGAATTTTGTAGCCAATGACTGGAAATTCACTTTTTCTCCTTTTTCATTTCAATAGAAAGAAAAGGGAGTTCAAAGAACTTGAAGTAGTAGTTTCGGCAAAGAAGTTGCTTGTCCAATTCTATACCAAAAAAAAAGTAGCACCGGATTCAATTCCAGAAAACCGGAAATCAGTTCCTTCCTCACTCAAGAAGGGCACGTCGCTTCTTTAGTTTAGAGTAATCTAAATAAAAAATTAGATCTTCAAGGCATTACACTCTCTTCCTCTTTATAGGGGTTACAGGGCTATGCTCCTTCCAAGAGGGAAAGTGGGGCGATTCTTCTTCCTGTAAAGTTTCGTTTTCACATCTAGTCTTCTCTGTACACTAGTACAGCTTCCAGCTCTATGCTATGTATGGTAGTCGTTTGACTCGGGAATCCATGAGCCCAGCTTTTAGTCCGTGCTTGGCAGTTTCAGCCGTGATCCAGTCCAGCACCTCTTTTCGATCCAATAGTTGCATGAGAAGAAAGCTTTCGGTTAACTTCAGTTAGTGTTAGTTAAATAGAACGGGAACCTCGTAACCATGCCAAGCCCGATCTTGGTTCCAATGCTGCAGAGAAAGGATGGGTACAAATATGGTCTTTACCCTGGCGCTGTGGAGACCGATGTTGCTGATCGAACTCATTTTCTTGCTCGTTGCATGTTAGCACGAGCATCCGTTTTCTTGCTCCACTCCTGTCTAGTAAGGTTCAAGCTATAGTAGCTGGGCCTATAGTTAATGGATATTAGAGCAAGTAACTAGCCTTCTAGGAAAAAACACTCGATTGTAGTGTAAATAGTTGACTAGTGGTGGACGTTCAGGAGTTTGACTAGCCAATGCTGAACTAGATATTGCACCATTTTTAATAATATCAGTTACTAGTGGCACTATTTCATTGAGTGACGTTATAGTATATATTTTTATTTTTTGAAGCAGATAGTGTAGTTCATTGGTTGCATCTAGTGTAAGTTGCTTCCTTATAAAATAGTATATAGCTAGCTGTATAGTAGAAATGAGGTAGTGCATTGACCTTACTCAGTTTATTAGTGCGCTTGCTTGCAGAGAGTAAATGGCTGTAGTGAAACTCCGTGACTAGGCGATAGCTTGAGTAGGAGGAAATAGTGGCACGAGACTAATACACTTTAAAGTATAAGTGTAAATAGTGAGTTTTTAGTTCCGTAGTGGAATGGAGATTCTCATATAGAGTAGGTAGAGTAGTTGCATTTCAAGAGGATATTGTTTATAGAACATTCAGAAAGGATTGTCTAGTTCCGTAGTTGTATTTGTTGGAGTAGTGTATTTCTATTTTATGGTTCATGTCGGGGAACTCTTATTGGCACGTTAATTGCTTTCGGTCATTGCTTAACTCTTATATAGGGACTTGCTTCCTTACTAGTCAATAGGGTGGGTAGTTCTTGTCTTTCTTCAACGTCGGCTTTCCTTACTAGCACATTCCCATATAGAATGATGTGGACGTGGGTGTCCCGATCTTTCGATGAGAGGATAAGTCGATTGGATGGAGCGACGTTGGCGATCCGACTACAACCGTCCAGGGACGTTGCGCCTTAGCAATCGTTACACCAACTCCAGAGGCTGTTCGCAATCTCGACGGATGCACGATCAGCCTAACCACGAGGGTAATTGTTCCTGTAAGCAATCGAGAACTAGCAAGAACAAGATGAACAAGCAACTTAATTTGCGAATAAAAGATGAAGGTTTAACTCAGAGAACAAATGGTGGGGTTCCGAAGACGAGCAAACTGGCGATCTAACCTATCACGGGATTACACGGTAAAGTAGAGACACTAACTTTAATCTAACAAAACCCAATCTATTTGTGGTGGCTCTAAAGGTATTAATACGATGGGAGGACGACCACAGGGGTGTTGGGGTCGTTCTCCAACCCTAGGACGTGTCCTAATGGACCCAACTTGATACAACAACGGTGTCGCAGCACCTTAAATAGGAAATCTCTCATCACTAAAATGATGATTGTGGACGATTCTTAGCAGATATGAGTATGAATCTGGATCCGTTAGAAAATAGACTTGATAAGCTTTCCGTGAAGTACTAGAACTCCCAAATCGAAGTTCGTATGAAGTCGTGGCGGCCGTCACAAGTTGGCGCTGTCGTATAGTCCGATTCCAGCCTGCGCGAATCCTTTCCTTGTTGATCTCCTTCCTTTCCTTGTTGACCTTTCTCCATCATTCCTGAGCAACAACAACACGCGTGGATCTCCATGGTCTGCATAAATTGGAGACAAACTTAGAAACGAACTCACCTGATAATTAAGTTGACGTGCACGAGCGCGAGTAAGCGGCGGCGTAGGTATGGACGTATCGTTGGAGTTGATGTCCTCATCATAGAAGTGGCATATGGAGAAAGTCGATAGTAACTCATAAAGGAGATAGCATAGAGTACACCAATACTGTAGTCAATTGAGCAACCCCCACTCACTCATCATAAGGACCAGTAGTCAATGCAAGTAGCAGATGATTGATACAGACATGAGATCACTATTTAGCCTTCGCACTTTCTTTCTAGTATTTAGAAAAGTAAATGGAAGGACTTTGCTTTGGATCAATTCCTTTGACAGTGAGTGGTTCACCACGGGAAGCACGAGCGAGACGACCGGGGGGTAATGGTTTAGGTCATTTATAATTAGCTTTTCCTTGAGCACCAATCAGAGGGAGAAGAGCGAGTGATCCCTCAATAGGGAGCACGAGCGATGCAACCAACGGGAGGACAAGCCCTTCAGAAAAGCTCGTTTGCCTTTCATCTGAGCGAAGTGATTCCTCAAGGTTAGGTTAAACAAGTGAATCATCAGTAGCAAGCACGAGAGCAAGTGATCGGAAAGGAGGAGAAAGAACCATGATAACCAGATGTCGAAGCTAGCTTTCCAGCTTGATATTAACATTACGAATAAAAGGTCTCGTCTCTAGAGCTCGGGCTATTGAAATTGGTCACAGGTAGTCCCAAGGCTTGGTCCGAAGGACACCACCGCCCGAAGCAATCCCTTCGATCGACCATCCGTTGCTTGATGAGCAGCTCTTTCTATTCTCTTGACAAAGCCGCTGTAGCTCTTTCTTAATGCCTCACTGCATGAGCTCAGAGAAGACGAATTAGACTGTCTGATAGACTACTAATTCCTTTTCTTACTTGGCCAAAAGCTATAGATTCCAAATAATAGCACATCGACTAGGGCCCAACTATTGCTTTTTTACTAATAGTTAGCAGGTGTCCTCGTAACTAATCTTATTCTGTTTAACTATTATATTAGTAGATGACCTTCCCTTCTATCAATGTGATAGGAAATCCTACTACCATCGGCAAATCATAGGAGCTAATCCTCACCCGGGTAGGGGGGGTCCGTGGAGCACATGGAATTCTAGGCTTGCCCCTACTGGTAATTCACTGTCCCGCTCTTATGGGCAGACAAAAGATCGGATTCGAAAACTGCCTCCTCAAGTGGAGTGCCCTCGGCAGCTAGGACACACGTTGGGCACTATTTGTGGAAAGTGATGCTTGGGATGAGCAAGTGCATTTGTTGGCTTTCGAGCAGTAGCGGCAGCAGGGCGGGAGAGTTGGTTATTCAATTGATCCTCTGATGTTGGCCCTTCTGCATCATCCAGCAACGCTCGGAAGTCTGAGCAAATAAGGTGCGGTTGACGGATAAGAGGCCTTCGATATGTTAAGGGAGAGAGGGGAGAGTCATTCTAGAGTTGGGTGGGAATCGTTGATAGAAATTTTATTCCCTGAGGTACGATAGCGTCTGAACTAAAGAAAGTGAATATGGAAAGTGAATATGGTAAAGGATACCAAGAGTAGGTTCCCTGAATGATTTTTAGGCGTCTTTTCTTTGAACAAATAAATTTATAAAGAAAATTGGATGGATCTTCCACCTATGCTATGAGTGAATCTTATCATCACTGGCGAGTGGTATTGTATCACCGTCTTCGTCCTGAAAACATTTGCAAAGCTAAGCCAGTGTAGGCTTTGACACTACTTATATTCGCTACAAGTATTACACTTGCTTCACTACACTCTTCTCTTATGCTTCGTGCTTCGCATAGGCTAAATAAGCTGCTCATCCCTGGCGAATCCTACCCACATTGGAATGCGAAACCATCGGGGAAAGGTAAAACATATTCAATCCTAGAAGAGAAGTCACTGGTTTGATAGGACCAGGGAGAGGACCCTAATCACCTTGCCAACGAATTCAAGGCCTTAGAAAAATCATCCTACAATGGACCATAAGGACTGAGAACGAAGAAGACATCAAAATCAGGTTAGGTGGGATAAAAATAAAACCTCCTCCCATTCAAAGTTGTCTTCAAGTACCTTTTTGATTCTTTACCGAGTATGGATGGATCAACCATAGGTTCGAGTTTAGCCAAGATACGTACACGGCTAAGTGTATTAAAATCCAAGAAAGAATCAGGGCTATCTAAATCTAGGAAGGAGAAGTCCGGGTGATTGAATATGACTTGCTAACAGATTCTACTCTCCCTTAAGCGCTAGTTCTATTCACGATGGTTCAGTTTCAGGAGCAGCTAAAGTAGTTACCTAATAAAATAGATGATATTCAACGATCTACAATTATCAAAATCTTCTTATTGAAGTCTAGTTCTTTCTTCTTTTAGAAAAGTCTTGCGTTGCGAGCCAATCTTCAAACTATTACGGAGAAGTCGTTTACTGATTAGCTGCTTGAAAGTGGAAATATTTCGGCATATCTGCTCTTAGGTTAGTACGAGAACTCGACTCTACTCGTGCTATAGTCGAGGATGTACTTATACTACCCTAAAGAGGGATCAATTAATGGGGTGCATTTTTTTTAAGGCAATTCTAGGCAAAACCTTGAATCACAGGGTTTGTTCCTGGCAACCCAGCATTCTTTATCTTGGCGTAGATTGGTGTGATGGGACGGATGCCGTGAAAAAGCTTTTTTCTTTGACCGGAATCGATAGGTGTGAACCCATCTAGAATGAGTCAAACATAGGGAGAAGGGCCTCCTGGCAATATCCGGCATACTAGTAATCGATTATTTGGCCTTTTGCGATAGAACAACCTATGAACAGTTGTAGCCTACATAACCTACCTACCCAGACCAAGGGAAGAAGGTATCATATCACTGTAGTTCTAGACCCTTCTTTTTCAAATAAAGGAAGTGACAACGTTTGCCCGAAGAGGTTGAATCAATAGTAAGAATAATACCACCTAGGCACAGAATCCGAAATAACAATTAGGAATAGGACTAGGAGAATGAAGTCTAATTAAATAAACGGAGTAAAGCAGTAAATGGGCTTAGTGCTCCGATTGCCTTAGGACTAGGACTGATAGGTAAATGCCCCTTACTCAACCAATGATTGGCAAGAGGATGGCTGCCTCGGCTGCAAAGCTGTTCGAGAATGGACTCTTATCACTACAGGGACGCGAGAGAAATTCCTTGAAGGAGTATTAAAGGGATGGGGCATTACCGGTGTTAGCGACGAAGGGATTGTTTGCAAGAGAAGGTTGCCCTGTTAAGATACGAACAGGGAGCATGCCATGCATAATAATAATAATAAGGCAGAGAAGAGGATTGAGGGACAGAAGGAGCTGGAGGCCAACAAGGAATAGAAGAAGCTGTTCCACTTGTAGCTTTTCTTCTTTGTTTAAAGCTTCACTCACATTTTGGGAGCGGATGCTGCTCAAGCTAAAGATATGCCCCCAACTCTTGAACAGCTCTCACTTGCTTTGGTCGATAGCTTAGATGACCGACCGTTAGGCATGGTTACCAATGATTTAACAGTAGGCCTCTTGTTTGGTGAGCCAGCTGGCTTCACCCAAGGATGAAGGTAGTAGAACAAAGAGGAGCCGCATCTTTTCCTGGCCGGAGAGGAATCAAGGTCCATCTCATTAAAGCCGAACATTTAGTCTCGTTCCTGATAACAATAGGGAACATCTGGTCTTGTTTGGTTTTTCTTTCAAGGATTTTGTAAATCAATAGGGAACAATAGGGAACTTATTGCGGAATTTGGACCCACTAGGACTCGGCGGGATTTCTAGTAAATCAAGCTCTCAGGGGTGGAAGCCAGTGATGAGGACATCCCTTCCATGGATACAACTCCTTCACCACAAGGACCACTTACTCGAGCTCGTGTTCGTCAACTTAATTACCAGGTGAATTCCTTCCTAAGTTCATATATTATTGAGAATAGTCCGCTACCTAATGCAAATGATTTAATTGTGATTAGGAATCTGGGAAAGGATGAAGGAAAGGGACCAAGTCAAGCAAGAATTCGAGATGGACTCGTTCTGGAATCAGATTCGGACTGCTGCGATGGTACCAAGTTCAAATGGCCATAACTGCCTCATACCGACTCCGTTTGGGATATTCTTGTACTTTATGGAAAGCTTATGAAGTCTACTTTCCAACGGATCTAACCTCATCTTCAAATTCCATCTGAGCCGGCCGCAATCATCAAAACAATCCATGTTGGTTCCTGAGTCCGAGTCAAACGGGTGCTGCGCCATCCCCACTTGGGCCCATGGGCCTTGTAACCCTAGGCGTGCGCATGGGACGTCCCTCCCTGGTCGTATCCCTATTTAAGAGCCGCCGCTTCCCTTGTTACGACTTGGATTTCGTTGAGTTTAGGTTTAGCCCTTGTGCAAACTTCTGTTCTTCAGTTGTGTCGGACGGCCACCTGTCAAGACAGCTTCGTGATCCCAACATTGTGTTCGCAATACAATTTATGCTTCATTCATATTCCAATATCAGATTGCCTACGTCCTATTCTTGCTAGTTCTTCGATTGCTCGCAGGGATTGAACCTCGTGTTTAGGTTGATCGCGTCGCCAGCGGGATCAATAACATCTCGGAGTTGGTTCAGCGATTGCTAAGGCGCAAGCGACGTCGTGCATTTGTAGTCGGATTGCCAGGGTCATCTCTACCCACAAATCGATAGCTATCAATCTCATCGAAAGATCGGGCACCTCGTCCCCATCAAGTAGTATCAGAGTTCAAGGTTGCTCGGTGAGAATTTCAGTTTTCCATAGATTAGATTGTTTTTCCTTACCTAGAGTACACAAAAAAAAAATAGCAGTAGATCAATCTAGCCGAACCAGTTTGAGCCTTGCAATTTGTCTTTTCAGTACCTTGCATAGTTGAACTCTCGGTTGCATCGTTGTGTCCTATGCTGGTCTTAGCGTCTAGTCCTGTAGAGTTTTGAGTTCTGGTCACGTTTTTGGTCTCACCGTAAGAGTTAGTTGGTTTCGTCTACATCCAGGACTTGAGCGTCGTGTGTGTGTAAAAAAAAACAAAGAAAAAAAAAGAAAAAAAAGTGTAACTTTTACATACGACCTCCGATTGAGGCGTTTCTTGACCCGTTGGAAAGGGAATGGGAAGTTAGAGCGAAAATAAAAGGAAGTCCGGGAAATTAGGGGTTTTCAGATCCGCGTGAACCTCCAGGCACACGCGCGGCAGCTTCGACCCCAAAAAACGTCGTTTAGGCCCTCAAAACAGGCCCGCAAACCGAGGAAAAATCAAGTTTCTCAAAATCTGCTCAAAGTTGACAGGAAGCTTCTACAGGTGTTTCTAAGGCTCCCCGTGCAGACGGCAACCTTTTTCAAGTCCCTGAACTCAGTGTACAACATCTTCTAGTTTTACTTCTACGCAGTGTACCCGTTTGTGTTCTAGGCTCACGTCTCTAGTACGGTCTAGCCTAGGACCAGCATTAACCAGCGTTGAACGATTTTTTCAGCTTGCATTTGCTGATTTGATTATTGCTACTCCTTGCTACCATACTTGAGCCTTCCCAGCTACACCTTTCTACACCGTACAGACTGAGCTGCACCTGGCAATCGCTCCATCCAATCTTCGCAGATACATTGTTGTCGCTGGTTGTCGGTCACCACTGTGTGCTTGGTAAGAATTGGTAAGAATTCGACAAAGGTTTGAGTATGAGCGACTTTTGAACCCCCATACCCTAGTACTCGTTAGGGACATATTCTTGTGTTTTTGCTAACAATGGCAGGTTCTGGAGATCAGGATGCACCTCATAGCCCTCGTACGAGGGGAATCATACAACATTTCACGCGCGAAATGAATCGTCGTGCGGAGGGCCTTGAGGAGGATGTCAGAGTCACCAATGAGCGACTGGCTCAGCTCGAGGGAGCTCAAATTGAGACAAACACAGCGCTCGCTGTGATGGAGAGAGCACAAGGTATCACTAACACTTCTTTGGCAAGTATTATGGCACGCCTTGAGGAGATTGCCCAAGCTTCGGCTACTGTTCCCCCTGCCGCGACGGTAGAGGGACAAGATGAATTTGACTATGTGGGTGATTCCGAGGCAGATGGCAGGGCTAACCACAACAACGAACGAGCTCATCGACAGTTGCGTTTTAATCGACAAGGTATGCGAAGAGAACCCCCACGACGTGAGGTACGTGACCGCGATGATGCTTTTGCTAAATTCGAACTGTTTCAAAGACCCAACATGCATTTTTTTGCATTGGGCTCTTTTATCAACTGATAGAAAGATCAGTTAGTCCACCATAGTTTTTCTTTACAGAAAGATAATGAGATGGCTCCCTGCGCTCTGATTGATTATTTGTATTATGATCTATCTAGGATGATATGGGGAGCGCCCAACCTTCTCGACGTAGAATCTGGATACACCGTGCAACCTCACGAATTGGATGAACAACACGCTGCCCATGCAACGCACCTTTCACCTCGAATTCGCACAACCACACGCTTTGATAGATTGATCCACTGGACCACGCAAGAGTGGACCTATTGAACCCTTGATTCCCCAGAAGGAAAAGCAAGAACAATATTTGGCAGAACTCCCAATTCCCCTCTCTAGATTGGCGACGGTGGCACAAACCCTAGGAGAAGAACAAGAGCAATGTTTGCATCTGAATAAATGTGGTCTGACCTGGTTTGGTCGAGTACATGGACATATATATACATCCCTAACATTTGGAAACAAACTAGGACTCAATATGATGACTTCAGATTACATGCGGCTGATTGTTTCAGTCATTGTGGCGTAAGCACAGTGAATCTGGTGGCCCCTGAGTACAATCTGGATCGGGCTCGATGTCAGCTTTCCAACAAGTACTCAAACGTCCAAATTGGAGTCCGTATTGAGGGCGTTTGGGCCTAATTAATTTGGACTGCTCCAACAGCCAATCCAAGTCCGAGTTGGGCCAAATCCGAATTTGCTTCTATTTCCTTGTGAGGGAAGGGTTGAATTCGTGTAGGCCTTTCAGGTAAAGTCCTCCTCCACTTGTAATAGGAACCCATCTTCCCCATTAAGCAATTGGACCAATACAAATAGATCTTGCTCAACTCTCGGAAATAGTCAGGCCTGCTGTCAATGTTGATGCAGACTTCACCGTGCTTTCCATGCATCGATCTAGACGCCGCCACTAAACATAGCGTTGGGCCAGCAAGCTCCTCCTCTCGTCTTCCAATCTCCAATGATGCAACTCCCTCAAACCTAAGCACAAGCAAGGTAACAAACTATTCTCACTGATATCATAATTAAAAGTACTTAGGAACAGATTTACCTTGTTTTGAATTTCCCATGCACGTGCTCATGTGATAGGTCCTCTATATGCATTGGCGACACTTGGATCTGGTGCAGCAGCAGTAGATGAAGAATGTGAGAAGTTAGGCTGATCCTCATCATAGGAGCAATACCAAAGTGTTTCAAAGGAGGATTACCTTGACTTAGGTCTGCCTCCGGCCTAAATTAAATCAACCTAAGTGAAATAGAGTCTCTATCGTTCCGCTACAAGAGTTGACTATGAGACTTCATACACCTTCAAGTTCATAGAATGAAAAGAATTTTTTTTGGAGGCCCTTATCCTCATTACGCCTAGCATTTAGTGGGCTGGATATTTACCATATCAACTAGCAAATCAATAAAGGTTCTATTTGATTAGGCATCTGGGTTGGTACCTGAATCAGATTGAACAACTATTTGTCAGGCGACTGTTCTCCTATTTTCTCGAATCTGTTGGGTTGTCTTCAATTAGATGGGGGAATCCAATTAACAGCCTCGACTCATATTCTAGCCCATCTGAGAGCTAGCTTCGCTTCAACCAATTCTTTCGTACCCTCAGCTCTACTCATGTTAGCTTCGGCTATTTCAAGTGCCTATTGAGCTTCTTCTGGATCAATGTCACTACCTAGTTCCGCATCATTTCCTAAAATGATGATCGCATTATTAACTATTCTGGCAAAACCGCTCCACAGAACCACCATTAACCATTGATCGTTGAGGAGGCGTATTCTCAAGGGACCCATATCTACAGCTGTGTTAATGGGGGCGTGGTTTGGTAATACGCCAATTTGGCAACTGTTAGTAGATAAAATGGTTTCTTTCACTTCACAATCCCAAATAATTCACTTTGGAGTTAGTACATAAAGATTTAGTTTCATTTTTTCAATTTGTTTTCCTCTTCTAAGTTTATAGCTTTCGTGCTAGCTTCATCGATGTTACCCACCAAATAAAAAGCCTGTTCGGGTAGGCCGTCTAATTCTCCGGAAAGGATTAGTTGAAATCCCCTCATTGTTTCTGAAAGACCAACATACTTTCCTGGAGAACCAGTAAAAACTTCTGGAGAGGTTTTATTTGGAGGGGAAACTATGCGTTTTTGGGACCTTCGTGCTCCATGGCTAGTGAGGTCTTGCTTCTGCTTCTTTGGTTGGTACTCTTCTATCTGGGAAAGATCTTTTGCATTAACGGAATTAGGCTTACTCCTCAGAAAGCCCTACTACTTTACTCTAGGCCTAGTAGTTATAGCTAACTCACTGCTATTGGTTGGGATGAATTTCCCTACCCTCGCCCTACGTGGTTTAGAAGAGTAGTATAAGTAAGGAAGCCTGATAATCATATAGGCAAAAGGCACCCTGTCCCAGACAAACCAGACAGGCAGCAAATTTCACTAAGGCAGTAAAGCATTCTGATACTCCTATATAGACAAGGCTGTAATCCAATCCGGCCAGCCTCTCGGAATACCGAATGGGGAAAGTACGGAATCAAAATCAAGGGGACAAGGAGCCTACCAAGTACAGCAACAAAAGAAAGAAAGATGAGACAGCGCTACGCTTGTTCACCAAAGGTAAAGATATCAGTTGATACTGATCCTACTTAACTTTCTTACCACTGTTTCGCATGCCCAATACATTGCTTGCCTAATATGATAGCTTGGCCTTTTCTTCTCTGCTACCACCTTATTAACTTCCGAGAATCCTCCCCGAGAGGACACTCCTTCCTCTCCCTTTACTAAGATTAGTCTCATTCGGCAATTCTTCTTATCTTCATTATATTATTCCCTTTTCTTCTTTTTAGTGATCAACTCATTGATTCACAACTATTCTCACTCTCTTCATTATATTATTCCCTTCGTGTGTGCAACGATTTGCATTAGATGTGAAAATCTAGAGTGAAGAGATAGACTCTTCATATTAACGTTGTCGCTCTCTAGTCAGACAGCTAGAGCATGGTTATTACCAACGGGTAGTGATAACTGTCGGAGGATGAAACCTCGACTGCGGGAAGTCAGGAGACCCCCCCTTTGAGATTCGGCTAGGGGAGTAGTTCTCAGGCGAAGTCGGCGTCAGCGTGTATCAGCGGAACGATGGATGAATGGTTGGATGAATCGGCACACAAAGGAGACAGGAGGATTTATACAGGTTCGGGCCGCACAGAGGCGTAATACCCTACTCCTGTGTGTATGCTATGTGGAGATGAATGTGGTATGACTGTTACAAGGTGAGCTCAGCCCGCTTGCCGGAGCTGAGGAAGCAGAACAGTAGCTAGAGAGTGAGCTCAGGAGCAGAGAGCCGAGAGTTATGGGTCCTCAGTGCAGTGTGTGTTCCCTCCTCCCCCTCCCTCTCGGTGGCTTGGATCCTCCTTTATAAAATCAGGGGAGTCCACAGCGCCGGGCATCAGTGGTCAGAGAGAGAGAGCTAGCTATGCTACGTCTTGTCGTGCAGGTCGGCGTCCGTCTGCCGCGCCGCGCTGGAGGACGTCCTGTCGCCGTCTGGAGCTGTCGGAGGCGGCTGGAGTATGAAGGTGCTGTCGGCTCGGCTGCCGAGGGTGGCTGGTCTAGTCGTCTTGCCGCTCGGCTGCGGGCGGCTGGAGTACAGAGATGTGACAGAGGTTGCTGTCGGGAGACAGGCGGGAGGTGCCCTGTCGCCTCACCATTTATGTGAGTAATTGGAGAGCCGATCAACCGGGACCCACTTCCCAAACTCCTCGGGGCGGAAGAGGTAAGTCCCTAATCGGCACCCGGGGCCGAGGCCGATGGAGTCGACGCCCCGGGACAAGCCCGGGCCGAAGGAGGCGGCGCCCCGGGGACGATGGAGAGATGGCCCCCCGGGGAACTGACGTGGCCGATGACCCACGCGTCCCAGGGCATGTGGGACCCCCTGTCCCATTTCGCCGACAATAACCATACAAGAAAAATCCCAACTAACATATATAACAGTATAGAAAGAAAGAAAATGTTAAATATGGTTGTAAAACAATTTGACGGTAAATCGCACAGGTCCAACAACAACGATGATTGTAAATATATAATTGCTCCTCATGATAGCACACATCCTATTAGTATTAGCTTGCTAAACAACAAATGTACTCAATCTTTGGATTATGGTAATAACGGAATCTTATTGAAACTTATGGGTATATATAAGAATATAAGGAATCAATATACTTATTATGGGCGTATCTCCCCTGGCTTATGTGGTTTAGGAATGCATGATCGATACATCGAAGAGAACTAAAAGGAAGAATTCTTTAATGACCTCTTAATCTCCTCCACTTGGGACTTGTCAAGAACTTCAAAAGTAGAAAACTTTTCCCAAAGCCAAAGGTAGTAAATAACACATAATAACTTCGATGGTGTTGATGTCCTCATCCATCATAGAACACTAAAAACTATGGTATCTTATGGACCTAACATAGGTCACATCCCTCACGACATAAGATTGAAAGATCCAAACCTTCCTCTTCGAAGCGGAAACGGACGTGGCCAAAATATATAAAAAAAGATCGGCCTAGTCACTCATAGGGGCATATCTACCCGGGTAGAGGATAGTCTAGATCCATTTTTAGATAAATCTCTCTCAATATAGATAGGTATCTTTGTGGATAGAGATAAAGATAGGGGTCCCTATAAAACGAAATATATGGAAAACGTGCATTTTTGATACTACTACTATTTCTTAGACTTTTTCAAGGAAACATCATTTTTTCTATTTTTACTAAATTGGTTGGAGCATAGACAAGCAAGCAGAGCCCAGGAAAGAGGTCAGATAGTCATAGAGCAGTCAACTATAAGTATAAGACCGCTGGCCTGAGAGAAAGGCAGTCTCTCTCAGGAAACATGGCCTAATTTCTCTTCTTTCTTTTCACACGAGCAACAATTGGGAATAAAACAGACCACGAACATGAGTTTCAAATGTAAAAAAAAGGTATGAAAGACTTATTCTTTTGAAAAAGGAGGATAAGAGAATGAAAAGATTATTTTTTGATGTTATTATGTGTTATTTACTACCTTTGGCTTTGGGAAAAGTTTTCTACTTTTGAAGTTCTTGACAAGTCCCAAGTGGAGGAGATTAAGAGGTCATTAAAGAATTCTTCCTTTTAGTTCTCTTCGATGTATCGATCATGCATTCCTAAACCACATAAGCCAGGGGAGATACGCCCATAATAAGTATATTGATTCCTTATATTCTTATATATACCCATAAGTTTCAATAAGATTCCGTTATTACCATAATCCAAAGATTGAGTACATTTGTTGTTTAGCAAGCTAATACTAATAGGATGTGTGTTATCATGAGGAGCAGTTATATATTTACAATAATCGTTGTTGTTGGACCTGTGCGATTTATCGTCAAATTGTTTTACAACCATATTTAACATTTTCTTTCTTTCTATACTGTTATATATGTTAGTTGGGATTTTTCTTGTATGGTTATCACTACCAGTTGGTAATAACCATGCTCTAGCTGTCTGACTAGAGAGCGACAACGTTAATATGAAGAGTCTATCTCTTCACTCTAGATTTTCACATCTAATGCAAATCGTTGCACACACGAAGGGAATAATATAATGAAGAGAGTGAGAATAGTTGTGAATCAATGAGTTGATCACTAAAAAGAAGAAAAGGGAATAATATAATGAAGATAAGAAGAATTGCCGGAATGAGACTAATCTTAGTAAAGGGAGAGGAAGGAGTGTCCTCTCGGGAGGATTCTCGGAAGTTAATAAGGTGGTAGCAGAGAAGAAAAGGCCAAGCTATCATATTAGGCAAGCAATGTATTGGGCATGCGAAACAGTGGTAAGAAAGTTAAGTAGGATCAGTATCAACTGATATCTTTACCTTTGGTGAACAAGCGTAGCGCTGTCTCATCTTTCTTTCTTTTGTTGCTGTACTTGGTAGGCTCCTTGTCCCCTTGATTTTGATTCCGTACTTTCCCCATTCGGTATTCCGAGAGGCTGGCCGGATTGGATTACAGCCTTGTCTATATAGGAGTATCAGAATGCTTTACTGCCTTAGTGAAATTTGCTGCCTGTCTGGTTTGTCTGGGACAGGGTGCCTTTTGCCTATATGATTATCAGGCTTCCTTACTTATACTACTCTTCTAAACCACGTAGGGCGAGGGTAGGGAAATTCATCCCAACCAATAGCAGTGAGTTAGCTATAACTACTAGGCCTAGAGTAAAGTAGTAGGGCTTTCTGAGGAGTAAGCCTAATTCCGTTAATGCAGAAAGATCTTTCCCAGATAGAAGAGTACCAACCAAAGAAGCAGAAGCAAGACCTCACTAGCCATGGAGCACGAAGGTCCCAAAAACGCATAGTTTCCCCTCCAAATAAAACCTCTCCAGAAGTTTTTACTGGTTCTCCAGGAAAGTATGTTGGTCTTTCAGAAACAATTAGGGGATTTCAACTAATCCTTTCCGGAGAATTAGACGGCCTACCCGAACAGGCTTTTTATTTGGTGGGTAACATCGATGAAGCTAGCACGAAAGCTATAAACTTAGAAGAGGAAAACAAATTGAAAAAATAAAACTAAATCTTTATGTACTAACTCCAAAGTGAATTATTTGGGATTGTGAAGTGAAAGAAACCATTTTATCTACTAACAGTTGCCAAATTGGCGTATTACCAAACCACGCCCCCATTAACATAGCTGTAGATATGGGTCCCTTGAGAATACGCCTCCTCAATGATCAATGGTTAATGGTGGTTCTGTGGAGCGGTTTTGCCAGAATAGTTAATAATGCGATCATCATTTTAGGAAATGATGCGGAACTAGGTAGTGACATTGATCCAGAAGAAGCTCAATAGGCACTTGAAATAGCCGAAGCTAACATGAGTAGAGCTGAGGGTACGAAAGAATTGGTTGAAGCGAAGCTAGCTTGAGGATGGGCTAGAATATGAGTCGAGGCTGTTAATTGGATTCCCCCATCTAATTGAAGACAACCCAACAGATTCGAGAAAATAGGAGAACAGTCGCCTGACAAATAGTTGGTTCAATCTGATTCAGGTACCAACCCAGATGCCTAATCAAATAGAACCTTTATTGATTTGCTAGTTGATATGGTAAATATCCAGCCCACTAAATGCTAGGCGTAATGAGGATAAGGGCCTCCAAAAAAAATTCTTTTCATTCTATGAACTTGAAGGTGTATGAAGTCTCATAGTCAACTCTTGTAGCGGAACGATAGAGACTCTATTTCACTTAGGTTGATTTAATTTAGGCCGGAGGCAGACCTAAGTCAAGGTAATCCTCCTTTGAAACACTTTGGTATTGCTCCTATGATGAGGATCAGCCTAACTTCTCACATTCTTCATCTACTGCTGCTGCACCAGATCCAAGTGTCGCCAATGCATATAGAGGACCTATCACATGAGCACGTGCATGGGAAATTCAAAACAAGGTAAATCTGTTCCTAAGTACTTTTAATTATGATATCAGTGAGAATAGTTTGTTACCTTGCTTGTGCTTAGGTTTGAGGGAGTTGCATCATTGGAGATTGGAAGACGAGAGGAGGAGCTTGCTGGCCCAACGCTATGTTTAGTGGCGGCGTCTAGATCGATGCATGGAAAGCACGGTGAAGTCTGCATCAACATTGACAGCAGGCCTGACTATTTCCGAGAGTTGAGCAAGATCTATTTGTATTGGTCCAATTGCTTAATGGGGAAGATGGGTTCCTATTACAAGTGGAGGAGGACTTTACCTGAAAGGCCTACACGAATTCAACCCTTCCCTCACAAGGAAATAGAAGCAAATTCGGATTTGGCCCAACTCGGACTTGGATTGGCTGTTGGAGCAGTCCAAATTAATTAGGCCCAAACGCCCTCAATACGGACTCCAATTTGGACGTTTGAGTACTTGTTGGAAAGCTGACATCGAGCCCGATCCAGATTGTACTCAGGGGCCACCAGATTCACTGTGCTTACGCCACAATGATCAAAACAATCAGCCGCATGTAATCTGAAGTCATCATATTGAGTCCTAGTTTGTTTCCAAGTGTTAGGATGTATATATATGTCCATGTACTCGACCAAACCAGGTCAGACCACATTTATTCAGATGCAAACATTGCTCTTGTTCTTCTCCTAGGGTTTGTGCCACCATCGCCAATCTAGAGAGGGGAATTGGGAGTTCTGCCAAATATTGTTCTTGCTTTTCCTTCTGGGGAATCAAGGGTTCAATAGGTCCACTCTTGCGTGGTCCAGTGGATCAATCTATCAAAGCGTGTGGTTGTGCGAATTTGAGGTGAAAGGTGCGTTGCATGGGCAGCGTGTTGTTCATCCAATTCGTGAGGTTGCACGGTGTATCCAGATTCTACGTCGAGAAGGTTGGGCGCTCCCCATATCATCCTAGATAGATCATAATACAAATAATCAATCAGAGCGCAGGGAGCCATCTCATTATCTTTCTGTAAAGAAAAACTATGGTGGACTAACTGATCTTTCTATCAGTTGATAAAAGAGCCCAATGCAAAAAAATGCATGTTGGGTCTTTGAAACAGTTCGAATCATGTCGATAATAATCCGTTTGATCTGTTTTACCGAGAAGGTCTACGGTTCAAATCCATATAGCCCTAATATATACGTCTTTTTTTTCCATTTGTGGATGGATATCTTATGTTTCCTTTAGTATAGTTTGCTTTTCCTTATTAGTAGACTCGACGGCCTATTCCGACATAGAATAGAGATAAAAGCATTACCATAGGCTCATTCATAGAAAATCATAGGGAAGAAAAAATAATTTTGATCAAATCAATAGAAGTGAGTATAAACTCCCTTACCTGATTTGCCTCCTTCAAATAGGATATGCTCTAAGTCCCTAGACTTTCCTATAATGACTGCAATGATTTTCTCCATTTTGCAAATTCCTATTTTGGTATTTTGGATTTCAGGACTTTTAGCCCCGGTTAATGAAGGAAGGACCAAAAAAGCTTTTTTGTTATGAATCGGGTATAGAACCCATGGGGGCTTGGTTACAATTCCGAATACGCTATTACATATTTGCGCTAGTTTTTGTTGTTTCTGATGTGGGAACGGTCTTTCTCTACCCTTGGGCTTAGTTTCGATGTATTGGGTGTATCCGTTTTTATCGAAGCTTTCATTTTTGTGCTTATCCTAGTTGTTGGTTTAGTTTATGCATGGCGAAAAGGAGCCTTGGAATGGTCTTAAGCGAATTAAAAAAAAGAAGGAAAAGATTCCATTGACACATTCTGTATTCTAAGACAAGAAAAAAGAGTAACTAAAGAATAGTACTCTTTCTATTGTTCATTTCCTATGAATCTTTCTTCATTCACTTCATTGAAAAGATATTGTGCATTTACTGAATTTCCTGTCATAGATAGTCTAGTGAAGCTAGCTTACTAATGCCAAGAACTACTACTCACCAAAACCTATCCTTACACACGGCTCTATGATATTCTTATTATTCTATTTCTATATGTACTCATATTCGAGTTTCGTAAAGCTATACTTTAGAGAAGGAAAGAGAGATTCTAGGACCACTTGCCCATAAGAATAAGACCGAACTTAACTACCTGTAACTGTCCCAACTGCCCATGTGTACTAACCCCCCCGAAATCACTTTCCCTACTGCTACGTTGAAATGAAAATGCCCGTCTCCAACCCGCTTAGTTCGACTAGACTCTCAGACATATGATTATTGAGTTAGCCAAGTGAGGGATCGTTCAGCCCGTCAATAAAGCTATTCTCGGTATAGAAATAGATAAGAAGAGCTCCAATTAGGGGCAGGCGCAATAAGGAAGGTAATCGATTGATGAGACCCACCGGAACTTCAACTTTCAGTGACTATATGTTACCTGCCTAGAAACATGTTAGGTCGTGTCTTAACATTCCGTTCTAAGAAAGATCCACCTCTCCTCGACTACCGAGAACCAGCCTTCTTTCTCCAGCTAGAGGAGAGTCTTGACTTTGATCCGGTGAATTCCTTATTTGTTGTGATGATTTCCTTGCTTAGGTCTTATTTGTTTGATGATACTATTTGCTTTTTAGGTGGGATGTGCATCGGCTCCCTTAGCCCTCGAGCAAGTAACCAATGAGAACATTCGGGTAAGCGCAATATATGACTTTTCCCATTATCGAATTGAAGTATGACTTTTCCTATTATCGAGATGACGTCTTAACTCAAAAGTACTAACTAGATAGGAGGCACGGGAAACCCGTGCAGCCATTTTCTCGCTAGGTGATGATTGGTTGTTTTGTTATCGAAGTTGATGAGGACATCCCTTCCAACGATACAACCACGCCTACTACGCAACAAGGACCAATGACAAGAGCCCGTGCACGAGAGCTAAATTATCAGGTAAACTCGTTCCTTACTGTCCATAAACCCTCATCTCAGAATTGGATGCTACTAAATCATTGTGATGATTTTATTATTATTAGGAATGATGGAGAGGAGGCTAATGGATCAACCAATCAGTTTGGGCATCAAGATCACACAACAAGGAAGCACAAGATCGGACATCAAGTTCAGACTTCAAGTTCGTACAGCCAGGCAACATCAAATTGACGTGGCAATATTTCTCAACTCCGGATGTTGTTTGAGGCATATGAGTACTCATTGGAAAGATCTTGAAGCCTACTTTCAGATGGATCCAACCTCATGACGAAATTCCACCGGAGCTGAGCAGAATTGACAAAGAGACGTTCGGCCTTCTAGTCTTGGGCTGAAACCCTTGTATCTCGTGCAGCCCACTAGGGGCCCATTCTAGCTTAGGGTTTACACCCTCCCACGCCTCCTTGCTGTTGCCCATGTATAAATACATGTAGCAGCCGCCGGGATGAACTTGGGTTTTGTTTAGATGCAAGTTTAGCTACTGCTACTTCCTAGTAAACGCGTGTGTCGACTAGACCACCCGATTTGCTTGATTCAAGACCCCAACTCGTGTTTCAGGTTTCATTTGGTTCAGATCCGTGAGTTTATTTGCTTGTTCATCTTGTTCTTGCTTGTTCTCGATTGCTAGCAGGTTCAAGGGTGTTCTTGGCACGGCAAGAACAGCCAACGTCGGAATCGGTGTACCTGTTGCTAAGGCGCAGCATCCTGTGATTGTTGTAGTCGGACAGCCAACGTCGATTCCACCCCCAAATCGAAGTTACCCCTCCTCTCATCGAAAGATCGGGATCAGCCTCTGCCATATCAGAAGTCAGTATTGGAAACAAAGTCTAGGTATCTGGCTCCTTCCGAAGATAGTGCTCTGGTACCTGCTCCTCCAAGAGGAACTTGATAATCTAGGGTGGACCGCATAACTAGTCAAGTGCATTTGCCTATACCACAGGACAGGGGTAGAAACTAAAGTAGAAGAGTGCAAAGTGCCAACCAGTTCACCACTTTGGTTTAGAATTTAGGAAGAGAAGGATTTCTATTTGATGGAGCCCAACGCCCGTTAAAAGTGTCCTTGCCATGATAAGACGCAGGAAACGACCCACCTACCGCTAGGGGCTACTTAGTATATTTGGTGGTAGATTGGTTTGGCCTTTACTCTTCTTTCTAAACGGAACAAGGTGAAAACAACCCTAAAAGCTAAATCGAACTATTTCCTCGCTCTTTAGAAGCATGAGAAGTAGGCGGATCTCTATCTAAATACACAGCTCCATTAATTCCGGGAAGTCCAGGAGCAAGAAAACGGATGCGCGTGCTCTAGCTTTCGCGCTAGTGCGCTCAATCCGTTGCTTGTTTGCTCCAATGGTGAAATTGAAGGTGCACGAGGCGCGATGCAGTGAACTTGTGTTCTGAAAAATAAAAAAGGGGTGGGAAACAACTGTAGCTCCTTGATTCCTTACGCAAGTTAGAGCCTTATGAAAGAGGGAAGACTGCTTATTAATAGGCAACTTTTCTTTAGAAATAAAAACTCCTATTTGTTTGAGCCCTTGATCCAAGTAATGAGGCTATGGCCTAGAAGGATCTTGAGTGCTGCGGTCCTTACCTACCCTTTCGAACGGGGGATAAAACTTAAACCAAGTCCTCGTCCTATTTCTTCTACTAGACTTATCTTTAGCAGCGTGCCTTGCTATAGTTATAGTGGATGTTATCAAGGAGAGAGACATTGCTTAAAAGCACAATCTTTGACATGTCCTCAGTTTAACATGACGCATATTATTTAGAAGGTTCCCATCGTCAATCAAAAAGCTCCAATTACCTTTCCGAATGATCGGAAAAAAGCATGTGTTAGCTATATATTCAAATCTTACTCACCATAGAGACCAAAGAAGTGTTATGAATGTTGACTCCTCTTTTCTAGCTTGATAGCAAAGAATCCCTTTGAAGAGTAGAAATCAGCCAGCGCTTCGCTTTCCTTTCCTCGATCATGTTTTCAAAAGCACCCACTGATAGCGATGTTGTAGTGGAGATGGTAAGTTTGGATATGGGAATGAAACAGCTGTGGAAACTCATTTTTGAAAGGGGGTTTCCTTATTTACTTTATTTAATAGAAGAGCTGCTTCTTGAAGGAAACACCCTGACACTCAAATCAAAAAGCCCAGAAGGAAGCCTTGAGGTGGTGTCTAAAAATAGCAATTGAGATCAAAGCCATCGCTGCATAAACAAATAAACCAAGGCTCGATTCCTAGTTTCTTTTGAGAAAAGCCAGTACCTAGCCTGTACTTCAATGCATACTGGGACTGGCCTAGGCGATCTCCGACGCCTGCCACTGGATGGAGCCATGCATGTAATACAAATTAACATTGTACAGGCGCCAGACTAATAGAAATATTACATTTCCATTTAGAATACAATGATATACCCTTGCCCTTGAATTTGCTTGGAGAAACAGTAGGCCGGCAGCAATCTTGCACAAGAGATTGATACGATTATGCAAGGAGACAATGACAAGCATATTCATCTAGGATGGAACAAGAAGAGTTCAGATAAGCCGACTTTGCAAAAGAAGACTGACCAATGAAAATCCACCCCTCATCATAGTAAGGCATGAGGCTGCCATGAATAAACTGCGACACTCCCATCGATTCAACCAACTTGAACAAACTCCTCCTCGATGCTCTAAATAAGTCAGGTCCCAATTATGGTACCTAGGGACCATGTGGTTACCAACAAGGACTCTCGCTGGAAAAGTATGCTCGTAGTTCCAGTCCTGCAATCAGTTGCAATACAAATCGTGTTCAATAAAAAATAATAGAAATGAATGAAACATTTATATATATACATATATACTTATGATATATAAAATCACCATCAGTGCAAAAGGGCATCCAGAAATGCTTGGGCAGCCACTCTTCTCAATAGTTGTCTTGTTTTGTACTGTTTGGGCCACCTCTTGCAAATTTTCTAAGGTGAGTATGTGCACTGTTGGACCCCAAGCATATTGCTAAAGCTCATCAAGGTTTTAAACATAGTCCTAGAGAAACATAGGCCAACACGAATCATCACGAGTTCAAATCCTTTCTGCAAAGCCTTGATCCCGGCTTTACAAAACACAAATTATTAGATTGCCTTGTTTGCATTCGAATCGAAATCGGAGCTACTACTAATACACTCAAGCCAGGGAATAGAAGAAGCAGCTTACTAACTTTTAGAATAAGCAGACTTGAGTTTAGGCGGTAGTTCCAGATGAGGGTTAGCTGATGAATTGAGTAGAGCTGGCTTGTCTTTTGGATTTCTTTGATCTCGTGCATTTGCAAGGCGGTGCTCGTAATTTCCCCAAGAGGCTGCTTGGCTTGGAGGTCTAACGGACTTTCGTCCTTCGACTCCTATAGGCGGCTTCGCTATCGCTATTGGAAAGGATGCAGCTCCACCCCTAGGCTGAAACTGAGAAAGTCAACAGTTGCCTTAGCTTTGTTAGAGGAAGCCACATCATCCCTACCTATCACACCTGATGAAACCCATGGACTCACATTGTCGGGTGGGCCATGGTAAACCAGACATCCATCATAGATAAAGATTATGCCATAAAATACATAATACGGGTCTGGTGCAGGCTGCAGAAGTGAGATCACGTCGGTGGGGCCGTATGCGGATTGATTGACTGCCTGCCTACGATTGGTACATGGTAACGCTATAAAGTTGATATCTCACCCATGAATAGAGGGCTGGCTAGCATCTCACCTCAAAAAAGAGAAACTTGTCTCACCATATCATATGCTCGTTTTCGAAATCCAGTGTTATGCTCTCTTCTTTGCTTACACCTGTTACATACCTCTTGTGCAGTGACAACACTACCGGGACTTTATCTTAGCTGTGTGGGACTTACTCTCCTATCCACCACTGGTACTAGTTTGTTGGCCAACACTTTAGTGATGATCTTGGACAATAAGAAGGCTGATTGGTCTATACTTTGATTCTGTTAACGGAGTATTGCAGAAGAGTTCTACCAACCCAAGTATCTTCGGTTTCAGTTCTCTCTCTCTTTTTGACCTGCTACTCTGCTGTTGTTTTGGCCTTTCAAGGGAGTTTCTCTTTGGGCAAGGGTTGTTGAAGTGCTCTTTTTTAAGTAAGTAGAGAAGTTAGGTTATGAGCCTTGCGAGCGGGACAGAACATAGCCTTTTGGCTTGGAATAATAAGTACAAAAAAGGAAGGGAGAATGAAAATTAGATGAAATCAGACATGCATCGCTTTCATAAAAAGTAAATCCAAAGAAAGAATATTGAAATTTTCCTTTGCCGAACCACATTCCTTGTCGAGATCAATCAGCAGGCTAATGCAATCAGAGGTGGGTGGGAGTGAAGTAGGTTTCATGCTCATATCTGATGAGGACATCCCTTCCATGGATACAACTCATTCACCACAAGGACCACTTACTCGAGCTCGTGCTCGTCAACTTAATTACCAGGTGAATTCATTCCTAGGTTTATATATTATTGAGAATAGTCCGCTACCAGATGCAAATGATTTAATTGTGATTAGGAATCTGGGAAAGGATGAAGGAAAGGGACCAAGTCAAGCAAGAATTCGAGATGGACTCGTTCTGGAATCAGATTCGGACTGCTGTGATGGTACCAAGTTCAAATTCCATCCGAGCCGGCCGCAATCATCAAAACAATCCACGTCAGTTCCTGAGTCCGAGTCAAACGGGTGCTGCGCCATCCCACTTGGGCCCATGGGCCTTGTAACCCTAGGTGTGCGTGTGGGACGTCCCTCCTTGGTCATCTCCCTATTTAAGAGCCGCCGCCTCCCCTGTTACGACTTGAATTTCATTGAGTTTAGGTTTAGCCATTGCGCAAACTTTTGTTCTTCAGTTGTGTCAGACGACCACCTATCAAGACAGCTTCGGGATCCCAACGTTGTGTTCGCAATATAATTTATGCTTCATTCATATATATCAGATTGCCTACGTCCTATTCTTGCTAGTTCTTCGATTGCTTGCGGGAATTGAACTTTGTGTTCAGGTTGATCTCGCCGCCAGCGGGGTCAATAACATCTCGGAGTTGCTTCAGCATAAGGCGCAAGCGACGTCGTGCGTTTGTAGTCGGATTGCCAGGGTCATCTCCACCCACAAATCGATAGCTATCAGTCTCATCGAAAGATCGGGCACCTCGTCCACATCAATACACCCATACACTAAATATGTGGTGAGCATCCAATTCGTTGAGAATCTAGATGGTAGGTAGGGCATTGTGCTCAATGAGTGAGGCATGCTCTTTGGGGCACGCACAAAGATCACATGAACTCAATGGTGTGCATAGAGTAACTAAAGAAGCACTAAAAGAAGGCCAAATGTTCTAACTGAAGAAGTTCTTCTTGAAACCGGAAGCAGACCGAATAAGTAGTTGTTGAAGTAGCTCTTTTGTCAAGAAGTAGCTCTTTGACCCAAGCCTCCTAATAGAAAAGAGGTTAGAGAAGGGGAATCAAAAGAATGGAGTCCACCGATTGGGAGATCCACCTTCATACATAAGTAGAAGTTCTAGTCTAGGCATGTTCCCTTCAAACTTGATACTTTCTTTCCAGCTACAACAACTAGAGGGGGAAAAGCCTTTTCTGATGAGTTGCTCCATGATAATGAAGCTGCCACCAGGTTTTGATTTGTGCCCAGCTAGACGGATTCAGATGCCAATTCCAGGAATGTCCACTTAACTTGACTTGTGTTAGGTATTCCGGCAAGGACTGAGGCTCACTTCGCTTAATCTTTATTATTCTATTCAATAGGCCAGCTACTAGAATCAGTCAATGAAAAAGCAAGCAAGGAGATGCCTGAGAATTTGTTTCTTCTTTTCAAGAGTTCACATGCCAATGTTGAGATGCTAAAAGAATTACAGGTTTTGAATCAAGCAACAAGAGAAGTCAATCCATAACAGTTGATCGTATTTGCTCCCTTCCGGATATGCGATGCCTTGGGAATGCCAGAGTTGACAGGTGCAGCAGTCCGACCTCAGGGAGGAAAAAAACCATTCCAGCACGAAGATAGGCTACACTCAAAAAGCGTAGGCCCTAGGTGAAAAACATGGTACGAAAACAGTTACATTAGTGGAGTCAGATCCCGATCAGAGCGGTCTCATCGAAATAAACATATCCAAGAAGGTAGGCACACAACTGGATATAAAAAGTGGGGCTCGAAGCTGCCATCTCCAACTAGTTGGTTGAATTCTTTAATCGACAGGTGAGGCAGAAAGTAGGTAATCGCATTCCGAAGCAAGGAGTTAGGATCGACAAAGCACCATTTCCTCCGCTATGTCTCGCTCTTCTATCAAGTGAAGAGCTCACTGTAGCTGAACTAGATAAAGAAGAGTAGCCCCCCAGGTCATCAATTAGTAATAGAATAATCCTAGTAGTAGTCCTCTTGCCTAGCGGAGTCAGCCCTTAATAGGCATACCAAAGATTGGACATCGTTGTCTAAGCGTGCTTGCTTTGCGCACCGGCACAACTGAATGATAATCCACTGGCTCAGATTGAGTGGCTCACTTCCTTGAGAAGGGCTTTCTATAACTAAGAAATGAGAATTGTTGACCCATATGATCTCAGGCTCATAAAGAGGATGAAATTGATAATTTCATTCACACTTTGAGATTGAGCTCGTCAGTGATCTTTTCCAAGGTGTCTAGAGAAACCTGCTTTGAACATGACATTCGTACCCAAGGAAAGTTTTGGCAGGCATTACTGTGATCTTGAAGCCCTTGTTAGGAGCTAGTCAGTATGTCTCACTACTAATGAAGGTTCTGGCATGCTTCGACTTAGCCCTATGATCCGCTAATTCATCTCTTGATCTGGTATTCCGCAAAGGAGGTGGATAGGGTCAGCGAAAGAAGTGGCGAGGGTAGAAAAAAGGTTTGAAATTCTAGGTTACCGCGGTATTCCGCAAAGGAGGTGGATGCCCGTCCACGCCTCCTATTCTATTTGTTCAGGGCGGGCAGCGTGAACTTTGATTCAATCCAGGTATTCAATCCCGCCGCTGAGATGCTTAGTTGACTCCTTAACCTTGATAGGAAGATGGCTTATTCCAAAATTCGTGCATAAGGGTAAGGAACTTTGGATGAATTAATGCGAATGGGTGTAAGCCTCGCTGCTCGGAAACACCCAGTGCTGATGATGAGACATCAACACCATCGATACATCCTCACCTACATCTACATCTACACAAGGTCCTATGACTCGCGCCCGTGCACGTCAATTAAATCATCAAGTAAGTTCACTCTTAAGTTCATGTTCGGTTTCTTTAGACCATGGAAACCCGTGTACTCTTGTGTTGCTTAGAAACCAAGGAGAACAAGGAGAATACCATCCAGGAGAGGGAGTCGCGCCAGTTGGATTCGGACTGCAGGACAGCACCAACTTCTAACGGCCGCCACGACTTCATACGGACTCCGTTTTGGACGTTCAAGTACTTCATGGAAAGCTTATAAAGTCTAATTTCCAATGGATCTGGCCTCACGTCCATATCTTATCAGAATCTTCCAGAAACGTCGAAATACTACTAAGACCTTTTCTGTCTACGGTGCTGCGCCACCTTATTTTGGCCCGTGGGCTGTGTATCAAGTTGAGCCCATTAGGGGCGCATCCTAGGGTTGAAGAAGGACCCCAACACCCTAGAGGTCATCCTTCCATCTATTTATATGTCTCTAGAGCCGCCATAAACAGTTGGGTTTTGATAGATTGATGTTTTAGCCACTGCTACTTCGCTTGAAGCGCGCGTGTCGACTAGATCGCCTGTCTTCTTGTTATTGGAACCCCACCTCTTGTATTTTCAGATTGAAACTTCATATTTGATTTAGCAATTCAGTGCTTGTTCAACTCGCTCTTGCTTGTTCTATGATTGCTTGCAGGACGAGAGCCCTCGTGGCCGGTTGTCGCGCTCCACAAGATCGCGTTCACCTTCTGGAATCGGTGTATCGGTCGCTAAGGCGCAACATTGTGGATAGTTGTAGTCGGGCCGTGAACGTCGGTTTCTCCCACCAATCATGATTACCTTCTCCATCGAAAGATCGGGACCGAACCTCGCATCAAGTGGTATCAGAGCTCAAGGTTGTTCGGTGAGAGATTTCAGATCCCATCTGTTATTTACCTACAGTCCAGAAAAAGCCAAAAAAAAATAGTAGATTAGTTTCCATAGTCCCATAACCCTTTTGTGGCCTGTTTACTACTACTGCTTAGTTAGGGTTTGTTGAGTCTTTGGATACATCGTCGTGTCGAGTTGCTGGTCTTAGTGTTTAATTTCCTTAGAGTTTCGAGTTCTAGTCACGTTTCTGTCACCGAAGTATCACTTGTCCGACTAGTTTTGTTTTCCGAGTCCTAATACTTGTAACCGAGTCATGTTTTTTGGATCCGAGTCCTAATCCTTGTGACACAGAACACAGCAGCGACTCGGATAGTACTCCTCTGGTCTATTAATAAGCTACACACGCGAACAACTCCATTGTTTGGAGGTTTGCCTTACTTCAGAGAGAGAGAGAGTGTGTGTGTGTGTTTGGATTGCCATTATACCCCTGGTCAAAAAAAAATTGTGTGGGGTGAAGTGTTTGGTACCCCTGGTCAAAAAAAAACTGTCCTCTGGGTAGAGTTAAAGTTTTGAGGGTCTCTCTGCAAAAAAAAAAGTGCAAAAAAAAAAGAGCAAAAAAAAAAAAAGAGAGGAGAGTTTCTTGTTCTTCTTGACGGTGTCCTTATTCGTGACATTCATTTGTGTCCAGGCTCGGGTCTCTAGCACGGTTGTTAGCCTAGGACCAGCACGGTACCGGTTTTGAACGATTACTCAGCTTACTTATAACTAACGTGGTACTAGTATTTTTCCTTGTGCAACACTTTCAGCCATCCTACAGCTCTACATACCCGTCTACAGCTTGACAGGTGTTGTTGCTACGGCACCGATACACTTTTTCCAGGGTCGCCGACTTGTTGGTAGCCGTCACCCTCCTGTTGAGCAAGGTAAGAATTGGTAAGAGTTTGTGTGAACAGGCTGAGAGTGAGAGCCTTGCAGTAGCCACATCCTAGTAGTGTTAGGGAGTCTATTTTTCTTCACTTGTTTTTTTTCTTTTCTCGTTGTGTCTATAACCATGTCAGGTTCCGGCGATGACGAGGCCATTCAGTCCCCTCGCACCAGGGGTATCATACAACATTTTGAACGAAAGGTGAGGCTCTATACTGAAGGAATTGATGCAGATTTGCAGGTGACTAATGAGAAGCTAGGAGCATTGGAGGCCACACAGATTCACACCAACAATAATCTTGCTACATTGGAGACGTCGGTCACCACACTAAACGCCAATCTTGCTGCCATAATGAGGCGTTTGGATGACCAACAATTGAACTGCAACCACGATGATGACAATTTTGATGAGTATTCTGCGGATACAGAACACGATGACCAAGAGGCTCGTCTTCGTCGACGGTTGCGTTGCAACCGCCAAGGTATGGCTGAACGTAATAATAATTATGCTTTTAGTAAGATTAAATTTAAGATACCTCCGTTTGATGGTGCTTATAACCCGATGCCTACATTACTTGGGAAACAGCTGTTAATCAAAAGTTTGTTTGTCATGAGTTTCCTGAGGATAAAAGAGTTAGGGCTGCTACTAGTGAGTTCACTGATTTTGCTTCTGTCTGGTGGATAGAATTTAGTAAGAAAAATCCTGATAACATACCACAAACTTGGAATGTTTTGAAACGGGTCATGCGGGCTAGATTTGTTCCTTCTTACTATGCACGAGATCTGTTAATTATGTTGCAACAATTGAGACAGGGAGCTAAAAGTGTAGAAGAATATTATCAGGAGTTGCAAATGGGTATGTTGCGTTGTGAGATAGAGGAGGATGAGGAGGCAGTGATGGCTAGGTTTTTAGGGGGGTTAAATCGGGAAATTCGGGATATTCTTGAATATAAAGAGTACAATAACATAACCCGTTTGTTTCATCTTGCTTGTAAAGCTGAACGTGAAGTGCAGGGACGACGCGCGAATTCCAGGACTAATGTTTCTGCAGGGAAAGCTAATTCATGGCAGCCATCCACGACCCCTACCTCGAATCGGCGTCCTCCACCACCATCTTCCTCCTCGAGCCGTCCCGCGCCATCGGTATCCAACTCCAACACCAAGCCACGCACTACTCCAACTAATTCAGTGAGTCGCACACCCACATCGTCAAAGGTCGGTTCAGCCCCTGCCGAGAGTACCGCGTCTGTTGCCTCTACAGGGAGAACTAGGATATTCAGTGTCATCGATGTAAAGGGTATGGACATGTGCAGCGTGACTGTCCAAGCAAGCGTGCTTTGGTAATGCCTATTATGCTTGCAAATGCTTTAGTCATGCTTACAAATATGCAAATAAACATTACGGTCAACTTATAAATGAAAATTTGGGCATTATGTTACTTCTCGACAGAGGTGAATCCGTCGGTTATTTATGAACTAAAATAGAGACATTTGTTTGACTTGGACAAAGTGATGTGCATATGATAGTAATTGCGCACTGATAGAGGAGTGTTCACTTGAGTTAATTAAGGACTAAACTCAATGATAAGTTTTTACAGTGCAACTACATGTGCTACTATGGGATGACCTTAGCTCATTAAGTTGCTCAATGTTTAACGTGGAGCGGATGTTTCATTCAAGGCCGTGATTGCAACCTGCATGCAGCACACTACAGGCTTGGGTTCAGACTCGGAGGCTAGTTGATCAATTGAGCGAGCTTTGACTGATAAATTAATAAGCAGATGGAGAGCTACAGAACGAGCTAGCAGGGAACAAAATATGGCCTAAGCGCATGTAGGTATTAAGGAAAGCGAGGAGACAAGTACATACTTTGAGCAGCAAGCAGAGTACCTGGAGACACGAGACGTGCGGGGCGATCGATCGATGGAATGAGGTCTCCCTTGCCACGCGCGTTGCTCTTGCCGGCCGGCCGGTTTTGTCTACTACCACTAACATCGCAGTTTTGCCTAGAAGTCCGGAAGAATAGCAAGCCGGTCACTGGCCGTCAGTCAAGCCAGGCAAAAGCTGATGGTGGCGTCTTTGTACGGTGTCTAGCCACATGCACTGAATGCATGACTTTTGTGGCACGGCTACTTTTGTTTGCTAGCGCAGCTCATGGCTACTTTTGTTTGCTCTCGGTACAAAAGGTAAAGCCCTAGAAAATACCTGAGAGCAGTAGAGAGCGTGGAAATCAGCACAACACCAACATTTGACTCGCAGCTGGAACCTATAACAAAACAGCTAATAAAAAAAAGATGAATTTTGTTTGTCTAAGTTTCCATATCCACCCAAACATACCTTATTTCTATGTTCTGAAGTACAGTGCAATAATAAAAAAAATCAGCTAATAATTCTGCTCTCATCAATAACAAACACCAGCACTAATTTTAATTCGGAACACAGAAGAAACAAACATGCAAATTGCACTACTATAAATATTTCAATTTTCGCTGGGCTATAGAACAGTTGGATAGTAAGTTGTGTGTAAAATCATTATCTCAGCAGTATTCCAAAGTACACTATTTTATCAGGTAATAAATAATCAATCTGGAAACACGACACGATCAAGAAAATGCATAGATAGAAATCAGACCATTATGAGTAAAATTAAAGACTCAAACATTTCATTGGCACTACACTTCCCTGCCCTTAACAATTCACCAAGCAATCACAGCCAGGCAACAAAACAACGAAGTCTACAACTGAATCACAACCACCAAAATAAAATTGATAGGTCCTACAAAGTCAACAAATGTCAGCTATCACTACACAAGCACAATCACCTGATTTTACTACTTTCTTGAAACTGTACCAACTTCACAGCATCAGAAAAAAATAAACAACCAAAAGAACAAGTGAAATTGGAGTGCCACAATAACGAGAAGGGAGTTGCCATCAAAAAGCAAGTGAACAGCAAATGCCAGCTGTCACCACACAAGCATAATCACCTAATTTCACCTTACTTTCTTGAAACTGTACCAACTTCACAGAATCAAAAAAACTACATAACCAATAGGGCAAGTGAAAATGAAGTGCTGCAATAACGAGAAGGGAGTTGGCATAGAAGAGCAAGTGAACATGGCATGCCCTTGATGAAAACATTGGTAACACCTCTAGTAATGCATGTTTTCAGTGTTTAAAAAACAAATGCAAAACAAAGTGTTAAAAAAGCACAAGTTAGCTCAAAGTAGTTCAGAAAAGCTAAACCATGTCAAAGTGAAAAAAGCAAAAGAAAAACTCTCCCGGTTAGCAAAGAAAAAGAGTTTCCATCCCTTTTCAATAAAGCACAAGTGTTGTGCTGGTCCTAGGCTAGACCGTACTAGAGACGTGAGCCCACGCACAAAGATAGTCACAGAATTGCAAGAACAAAGAGTTAAAAGACAGCGAGTACACATCCTTGGCTTCTTCTTTTTTTTTTTTGTCAGTTGGATGACACTGCCAACACGTTGCACAACTCAATAGGAAATCAGGAACTCTTTCCTTTCGTGTAGCCACAGACTGCCTGATCTCTCACGATCTCCGGTGATACGGCCAAAATGAATCGCTAGGCAAGTGAGTATCCGTTGGAAAGGGCACGAAATATGCTTTCCAAATTGTACCTAAACTTCCCAAACGGACTACGGATGCAACAGCTAAGGCCTGTTTCCTTGCCGAGATAAATCAAGACCCGAAATAAAATACTTTCCTTTTGTAGGTGGGAAATTGGCGTGCACAAGGGGGTCTATGACGTGGGAAAGATTACAGGAGCACGGAGGACAAAGGAAAAGGAGGATCAAGTGCAAAGATGTGAACTAATACGTGACAGGAACTCAAAACTCTAATGGACTAGACGCCAAGACCAGCAACACGACACAGCGATGCAACCAAAAACTCAACAAAGCAATAAACTGAATGAAAGATGCAAAGTCTCAAAAGGTCTTGGACAGTGGTTCTAAACCTGAACTTTTTTTTGTTGGCTTTTCTGGTGGACGAGAGGACGATGAACAAAACTACAAATAAAGGGGATAGATCTCACCGAGCAACTTGAAACCTGATACCACTTGATAAGGCTGAAGTGCCTGATCTTTCAGTGAGACGGATAAATTCGATTTGTGGAGGAGGTGACTCTCGCGATCCGACTACGAACGAACAGGTCGTGGCGCCTTAGCAATCGCTGAACCAACTCCAATCGGTTATTGACCTTGCTGGATGGCAAGATCAACCTGAACACGAGGTTCTGTTCCTGCAAGCAATCGAAGAAACGAGCAAGAACAAGGAGAAGGCAAAACTGAATATCAATCACTCACAAGTTGGGGTTCACAATGGCTGTCCACAGGTGGCCGTTGAGCACAACTGCAGTACAGAATGTTTGCGCAAATGGCTAAACTTATCAAAGAAAACCCACCAAACAAAGGGGGCGTGAGCAGGACTAAATAGGAGAAAGGTGGGGAGGGAATTTCGTCCAGCATGAATGGGTGGCTGAAATCCCCACCTAACCTTTCCTAAATTAGCTACGTATTACATGGAAACAATCTTTCCAAAAGATAGGTGGCGCAGCACCCTTTATTGGCTTCTTAATGGTTGTCATTCCTGGACAGAATCTTCTCCTTCATTCCTTAAAAGGATCACATAATTCAGGTCACGTGCACGGGCTCGCGTTATTGGACCTTGAAACGTTTCTGGATTTGGGGTAGTGGGGAGTGACGTCGGTGCTGGTTCCGTTGGAGTAGCAGGTCCTGTGTAGGGGCTGATGTCCTCATCACAAGGGCTAAACCTAAACTCAACGAAATCCAAGTCGTAAAAAGGGAGGCGGCGGCACTTAAATAGGGCGATGACCAGGGAGGGACGTCCCACGCGCATGCCTAGGATTACAAGGTCCATGGGCCCAAGTGGGGATGGCGCAACACCCGTTTGACTCGGATTTAGGAACCAACATGGATTGTTTTGATGATTGCGGCCGGCCCGGATGGAATTTGAAGATGAGGTTAGATCCGTTGGAAAGTAGACTTCATAAGCTTTTCATGAAGTACAAGAGCACCCCAAACGGAGTCCGTACAAGGAAATTATGCCCGTTTGAACTTGGTACCATCGCAGCAGTCCGAATCTGATTCTAAAACGAGACCATTTCGAATTCTTGCTTGACTTGGTCCCTTTCCTTCATCCTTTCCCAGAATCCTAATCACAATTAAATCATTTGCATTAGGTAGCAAACTATTCTCAATAACATATGAACCTAGAAATGAATTCACCTGATAATTAAGTTGACGAGCACAAGCTCGAGTAAGTGGTCCTTGTTGTTGTCGTGAATGAGTTGTATCCATGGAAGGGATGTCCTCATCATCCTCCCCTTCTTGCATTTGAGTCGTCCTCGACTCAAGTTCATCTTCTTCTCCCAAATATGGCTTCAAATCTGCAATATTAAATGTGGGGCTAACCCCGAATTCTGCAGGCAGATCAAGCTTATATGCATTATCATTAATCTTAGCTAACACCTTGAATGGACCATCAGCTCTAGGCATCAACTTAGACTTTTGCAAATCAGGAAATCTATCTTTACGCAAATGCAACTATACAAGATCACCCGGTTCAAAAGTTAAACTCTTTCTACCTTGACTACCAGCAATCTTATACTTAGCATTCATGCGCTCTATGTTTTCTTTAGTTGTTTCATACAATTTAAGGATAAATTCAGCACGCTTCTTAGCATCGAAATTCACTTTTTCAGAAATAGGGATAGGCAATAAATCAATAGGAGCACGAGGAGTAAAGCCATATATGACCTGAAAAGGGTTCATCTTTGTGGTAGAGTGCAGCGATCGATTGTAAGCAAATTCTACATGTGGTAGACATTCTTCCCACATCTTCAAGTTTTTCTTCAAGATAGCCCTCAACATAGTTGATAGCGTGTGGTTGACAACCTCACTTTGTCCATTTGTTTGGGGATGACAAGTAGTAGAAAACAGCAGCTTGGTGCCCAATTTCGCCCACAACGTGCGCCAAAAGTGACTCAAAAACTTTGCATCTCGATCTGAAACAATGGTATTGGGCACTCCATGTAGTCGAACAATCTCTCTGAAAAATATATCAGCAACATTTGTAGCATCATCGTGATGAGGACATCCCTTCCAACGATACAACCACGCCTACTACGCAACAAGGACCAATGACAAGAGCCCGTGCACGAGAGCTAAATTATCAGGTAAACTCGTTCCTTACTGTCCATAAACCCTCATCTCAGAATTGGATGCTACTAAATCATTGTGATGATTTTATTATTATTAGGAATGATGGAGAGGAGGCTAATGGATCAACCAATCAGTTTGGGCATCAAGATCACACAACAAGGAAGCACAAGATCGGACATCAAGTTCAGACTTCAAGTTCGTACAGCCAGGCAACATCAAATTGATGTGGCAATATTTCTCAACTCCGGATGTTGTTTGAGGCATATGAGTACTCATTGGAAAGATCTTGAAGTCTACTTTCAGATGGATCCAACCTCATGATGAAATTCCACCGGAGCTGAGCAGAATTGACAAAGAGACGTTCGGCCTTCCAGTCTTGGGCTGAAACCCTTGTATCTCGTGCAGCCCACTAGGGGCCCATTCTAGCTTAGGGTTTACACCCTCCCACGCCTCCTTGCTGTTGCCCATGTATAAATACATGTAGCAGCCGCCGGGATGAACTTGGGTTTTGTTTAGATGCAAGTTTAGCTACTGCTACTTCCTAGTAAACGCGTGTGTCGACTAGACCACCCGATTTGCTTGATTCAAGACCCCAACTCGTGTTTCAGGTTTCATTTGGTTCAGATCCGTGAGTTTATTTGCTTGTTCATCTTGTTCTTGCTTGTTCTCAATTGCTAGCAGGTTCAAGGGTGTTCTTGGCACGGCAAGAACAGCCAACGTCGGAATCGGTGTACCTGTTGCTAAGGCGCAGCATCCTGTGATTGTTGTAGTCGGACAGCCAACGTCGATTCCACCCCCAAATCGAAGTTACCCCTCCTCTCATCGAAAGATCAGGATCAGCCCCTGCCATATCACATCGCTCTTATGACAAGGTATAAAATGTGCCATTTTAGAAAATCTATCGACTACAACAAAAAACACTATCTCTCCCCTTCTTCGTTCGAGGTAATCCTAAAACAAAGTCCATTGAAATATCCTCCCAAGGCACGCTAGGTATAGGAAGAGGCATATATAACCATTGCTCACATCATATATCAACAAGGAAAGGGTGGAGATCAACAAGGAAAGGGATTCGCGTAGGCTGGATTTGGACTGCAGGACAGCACCAATTTGTGACGGCTGCCATGACTTCATACGAACTCCGATTTGGGAGTTCTAGTACTTCACGGAAAGCTTATCAAGTCTACTTTCCAACGGATCGAGATTCATGCTCATATCTGCTCAAAATCATCTGTAATTGTCATTTTAGTGACGAGAGGTCTCATGTTTAAGGTACTGCATCACCGCTTTTGGGCCGTAGGCCCATGTATCAAGTTGGGTCCATTAGGGACGCGTCCTAGGGTTGGAAAATAACCCCAACACCCCTGTGGTCGTCCTCCCATCCTATTAATACCTTTAGAGCCGCCACAAACAGATTGGGCTTTGTTTAGATTAAAGTTTAGCCATTGCTATTTTTCCGGGTAAAGCCGTGATCAGTTAGATCACCGTTTTTCTATTACAGAACCCCACCTTATCCTTTGTATTCAATTCTTATTTGCAATATTAGATTGCTTTTATCTTGTTCTTGCTGGTTTCTTCGATTTGCTTGCAGGAATAAGGTTGATCTACAACGGCACGATCAACAACCCTCGGAAAGGTGTATCGATTGCTAAGGCGCAACAACATAACGTCTCGTACGGTTGTAGTCGGGTCGTCAACGTTTCTCCCAAATCGTAGTTATCTTCAACTCACCGAAAGATCAGGCCACCCCTGCTCCTATCACCTAGGCCTCGGGCTTAGGAACTATACTACAACTAGTTTTGTATAGAAAACCCAGAAATACCCATATTCCTTTAACCTTTGCGAAGAAGTTCGTTAGCTCCCCCTATGTCATACTCCTAAAGAAGTTGTAATAAAATGTGCTGATCCAGGTCCGCGGCATAAAATAGAATAAAATGAGCTTTTGTATCTTTCCTCCCCAAAGCCTTAAGAGCACTCCCGAAAGCTGTATTACTTGGTTACTAAGCTAGGCGCACAGTCGTCAGAAACCTTGGAGAAAAAAAAGCAGAAAAAGAAAAAGGATGAAATTTATGGAATGTAGTGCTAGCCAACGACCGCTGGGACCTTGGGATGGCTTCTAAATAAGGGATAAGATTGGTTTTTTTAGTTGGATGTGCTATTTAGATTTCTATTCAATTGACATATTGTAAGCTTATACAAAGGCCGCAGGCTTTCTTGCAAACCTCGATCCAGCTGTAGCTGGCAAGTTTAGGCAATGCACGCTTTTCTATAAGCTTCTTAACTCGGTAAACTTCTTCTGGCATCTGAGCTTCTGTGTATACATTTGCTAACAGCACAAAATTCCCAGGAGTCTTCCCCGCTCAAAAGAGAGCACGCCAACTCAGCATACTTGATACGGGGAGTGCCCGACCTTCTCGACGTAGAATCTGGATACACCGTGCAATCTCATGAATTGGATGAACAACACGCTACCCGTGCAACACCTCGAATTCGCACAACCACACGCTTTGATAGATTGATCCACTGGACCACGCAAGGGTGGACCTATTGAACCCTCAATTCCCTAGAAGGAAAAGCAAGAACAATCTTTGGCAGAACTCCCAATTCCCCTCTCTAGATTGGCGGCGGCGGCACAAACCCTAGGAGAAGAACAAGAGCAATGTTTGCATCTGAATAAACGTGGCCTCTCTTGGTTTGGTCAAGTACATGGACATATATACATCCCTAACACTTGGAAACAAACTAGGACTCAATCTGATAACTACAGATTACATGCGGCTGATTGTTTCGATCATTGCGGCTTAACCATAGCGAATCTGGTGGCCCTGAGTACAATCTGGATCGGGCTCGATGTCAGCTTTCCAACAAGTACTCAAACGTCGAAATTGGAGTCCGTATGAGGGCGTTTGGGCCGAATTAATTTGGACTGCTCCAACAGCCAATCCGAGTCCGAGTTGGGCCAAATCTGAATTTGCTTCTATTTCCTTGTGAGGGAAGGGTTGAATTCGTGTAGGCCTTTTAGGTAAAGTCCTCCTCCACTTGTAATAGGAACCCATCTTCCCCATTAAGCAATTGGACCAATACGAATAGATCTTGCTCAACTCCTGCAAATAGTCAGGCTTGCCGTCAAGGTTGATGCAGACTTCACCGTGCTTTCCATGCATCGATCTGGACGCCGCCACTAAACATAGCGTTGGGCCAGCAAGCTCCTCCTCTCGTTTTCCAATCTCCAATGATGCAACTCCCTCAAACCTAAGCACAAGCAAGGTACAACTATTAGGAAGCAAACTATTCTCACGGATATCATAATTAAAAGTACTTAGGAACAGATTCACCTTGTTTTGAATTTCCCGTGCACGTGCTCGTGTGATAGGTCCTCTATATGCATTGTTGACACTTGGATCTAAAGCAGCAGTAGTAGATGAAGAATGTGAGGAGTTAGGCTGATCCTCATCAATACTCCACATGGCCGTATTTCCCGCACGCACCCACGATCGAAGAGTTACCCTATTTTACTATCCCCTAGTGATTTCTTTGAACTTAGATCTAAAATGAGTATTTACTATGCGGTCGAGATTGACGGCGAAGACTGCATGAAAATGGAGCCTTTCTCAACTTTACTTTATCTTCCGCACCTAGGCTTGATTGGCTGAAGCTCCATGTCATGACTGAATAAAGCAAGGGAGTCTCTGGCCAGTTCATTACGTCTTTCTCTTACTGATCTAGGATCAAGGGCTCCCTTCTCTGTGTCTACCAATAAAAAACGACTTTGAAGGCTATGTGCTGATCGTGTGTGTTCTCTCGTCCATCTCACAGTTTGCGCCTCCTCTTTACTCAGATTAGCCTGTAGAGCATAGAACAAGTATATGCGAGTCTGAGCAATGAGCTCATCCAGAAGATTATTAACATTATCATCACTACGCGCCTTCGCTACGCCCCTATTCGTTTTCTTTGTTTTCTGGGGATAGCTTTTCATTTCGAAATGCATATTCTCGTAAGTAGACAAGTCAATCTCGTGAGGAGGAATTCTGCTCAGCTTTCTCTTCACTAGTCTGCTTGCGTTATCCTCCCTTTGGCTATAAGCTTATAAAGCATGACTCCAGCCATTAGCGTGACTACCTCAAAAAGTAATAGGCCCTAGCCCAGTCTGCTTGACTTGAGAACTTCTCTATCCTTCTTCTCTGCCAAGCCCCCTATGGGAAGAAGAAAACCTTGCCTTATCAGTCTCTCGTGCCAAAAGAGAAAGCTGTCCTTCCCTGGAAAATTGAGTTCTTTTTTGTTTCATAGTAGTAGAATTTCTATAAAAATAGAAGATTTCGTTGTAGAATTCTAGAATAAAGTAAGTACTTTTTTAAGTACATGCCAACCTAGTTCTGGACCTCTACATATCAAAGTCAATTTTCTTTTTTTTATTCAAGATATTTAATGCAATGAAAAATTAAAGAACGATTCTCCATAGAGATATGTACATAAGGGATTCATAGATAATAATGCTATCCAGACCTGGAGTTTACCGATTAGGCATAAATCCATTGTCTTTTATTATGCGGTAGGCGGGAGAGAATACTGATTTAAGAGTCGTTCACTACTGCAATTCAAAATAAAAAGAGAATTCTAGTTAATGGTTCCAATTTGTTCTGAATTTTGTAGCCAATGACTGGAAATTCACTTTTTCTCCTTTTTCATTTCAATAGAAAGAAAAGGGAGTTCAAAGAACTTGAAGTAGTAGTTTCGGCAAAGAAGTTGCTTGTCCAATTCTATACCAAAAAAAAAAGTAGCACCGGATTCAATTCCAGAAAACCGGAAATCAGTTCCTTCCTCACTCAAGAAGGGCACGTCGCTTCTTTAGTTTAGAGTAATCTAAATAAAAAATTAGATCTTCAAGGCATTACACTCTCTTCCTCTTTATAGGGTTACAGGGCTATGCTCCTTCCAAGAGGGAAAGTGGGGCGATTCTTCTTCCTGTAAAGTTTCGTTTTCACATCTAGTCTTCTCTGTACACTAGTACAGCTTCCAGCTCTATGCTATGTATGGTAGTCGTTTGACTCGGGAATCCATGAGCCCAGCTTTTAGTCCGTGCTTGCAGTTTCAGCCGTGATCCAGTCCAGCACCTCTTTTCGATCCAATAGTTGCATGAGAAGAAAGCTTTCGGTTAACTTCAGTTAGTGTTAGTTAAATAGAACGGGAACCTCGTAACCATGCCAAGCCCGATCTTGGTTCCAATGCTGCAGAGAAAGGATGGGTACAAATATGGTCTTTACCCTGGCGCTGTGGAGACCGATGTTGCTGATCGAACTCATTTTCTTGCTCGTTGCATGTTAGCACGAGCATCCGTTTTCTTGCTCCACTCCTGTCTAGTAAGGTTCAAGCTATAGTAGCTGGGCCTATAGTTAATGGATATTAGAGCAAGTAACTAGCCTTCTAGGAAAAAACACTCGATTGTAGTGTAAATAGTTGACTAGTGGTGGACGTTCAGGAGTTTGACTAGCCAATGCTGAACTAGATATTGCACCATTTTTAATAATATCAGTTACTAGTGGCACTATTTCATTGAGTGACGTTATAGTATATATTTTTATTTTTTGAAGCAGATAGTGTAGTTCATTGGTTGCATCTAGTGTAAGTTGCTTCCTTATAAAATAGTATATAGCTAGCTGTATAGTAGAAATGAGGTAGTGCATTGACCTTACTCAGTTTATTAGTGCGCTTGCTTGCAGAGAGTAAATGGCTGTAGTGAAACTCCGTGACTAGGCGATAGCTTGAGTAGGAGGAAATAGTGGCACGAGACTAATACACTTTAAAGTATAAGTGTAAATAGTGAGTTTTTAGTTCCGTAGTGGAATGGAGATTCTCATATAGAGTAGGTAGAGTAGTTGCATTTCAAGAGGATATTGTTTATAGAACATTCAGAAAGGATTGTCTAGTTCCGTAGTTGTATTTGTTGGAGTAGTGTATTTCTATTTTATGGTTCATGTCGGGGAACTCTTATTGGCACGTTAATTGCTTTCGGTCATTGCTTAACTCTTATATAGGGACTTGCTTCCTTACTAGTCAATAGGGTGGGTAGTTCTTGTCTTTCTTCAACGTCGGCTTTCCTTACTAGCACATTCCCATATAGAATGATGTGGACGTGGGTGTCCCGATCTTTCGATGAGAGGATAAGTCGATTGGATGGAGCGACGTTGGCGATCCGACTACAACCGTCCAGGGACGTTGCGCCTTAGCAATCGTTACACCAACTCCAGAGGCTGTTCGCAATCTCGACGGATGCACGATCAGCCTAACCACGAGGGTAATTGTTCCTGTAAGCAATCGAGAACTAGCAAGAACAAGATGAACAAGCAACTTAATTTGCGAATAAAAGATGAAGGTTTAACTCAGAGAACAAATGGTGGGGTTCCGAAGACGAGCAAACTGGCGATCTAACCTATCACGGGATTACACGGTAAAGTAGAGACACTAACTTTAATCTAACAAAACCCAATCTATTTGTGGTGGCTCTAAAGGTATTAATACGATGGGAGGACGACCACAGGGGTGTTGGGGTCGTTCTCCAACCCTAGGACGTGTCCCTAATGGACCCAACTTGATACAACAACGGTGTCGCAGCACCTTAAATAGGAAATCTCTCATCACTAAAATGATGATTGTGGACGATTCTTAGCAGATATGAGTATGAATCTGGATCCGTTAGAAAATAGACTTGATAAGCTTTCCGTGAAGTACTAGAACTCCCAAATCGAAGTTCGTATGAAGTCGTGGCGGCCGTCACAAGTTGGCGCTGTCGTATAGTCCGATTCCAGCCTGCGCGAATCCTTTCCTTGTTGATCTCCTTCCTTTCCTTGTTGACCTTCTCCATCATTCCTGAGCAACAACAACACGCGTGGATCTCCATGGTCTGCATAAATTGGAGACAAACTTAGAAACGAACTCACCTGATAATTAAGTTGACGTGCACGAGCGCGAGTAAGCGGCGGCGTAGGTATGGACGTATCGTTGGAGTTGATGTCCTCATCATAGAAGTGGCATATGGAGAAAGTCGATAGTAACTCATAAAGGAGATAGCATAGAGTACACCAATACTGTAGTCAATTGAGCAACCCCCACTCACTCATCATAAGGACCAGTAGTCAATGCAAGTAGCAGATGATTGATACAGACATGAGATCACTATTTAGCCTTCGCACTTTCTTTCTAGTATTTAGAAAAGTAAATGGAAGGACTTTGCTTTGGATCAATTCCTTTGACAGTGAGTGGTTCACCACGGGAAGCACGAGCGAGACGACCGGGGGGTAATGGTTTAGGTCATTTATAATTAGCTTTTCCTTGAGCACCAATCAGAGGGAGAAGAGCGAGTGATCCCTCAATAGGGAGCACGAGCGATGCAACCAACGGGAGGACAAGCCCTTCAGAAAAGCTCGTTTGCCTTTCATCTGAGCGAAGTGATTCCTCAAGGTTAGGTTAAACAAGTGAATCATCAGTAGCAAGCACGAGAGCAAGTGATCGGAAAGGAGGAGAAAGAACCATGATAACCAGATGTCGAAGCTAGCTTTCCAGCTTGATATTAACATTACGAATAAAAGGTCTCGTCTCTAGAGCTCGGGCTATTGAAATTGGTCACAGGTAGTCCCAAGGCTTGGTCCGAAGGACACCACCGCCCGAAGCAATCCCTTCGATCGACCATCCGTTGCTTGATGAGCAGCTCTTTCTATTCTCTTGACAAAGCCGCTGTAGCTCTTTCTTAATGCCTCACTGCATGAGCTCAGAGAAGACGAATTAGACTGTCTGATAGACTACTAATTCCTTTTCTTACTTGGCCAAAAAGCTATAGATTCCAAATAATAGCACATCGACTAGGGCCCAACTATTGCTTTTTTACTAATAGTTAGCAGGTGTCCTCGTAACTAATCTTATTCTGTTTAACTATTATATTAGTAGATGACCTTCCCTTCTATCAATGTGATAGGAAATCCTACTACCATCGGCAAATCATAGGAGCTAATCCTCACCCGGGTAGGGGGGGTCCGTGGAGCACATGGAATTCTAGGCTTGCCCCTACTGGTAATTCACTGTCCCGCTCTTATGGGCAGACAAAAAGATCGGATTCGAAAACTGCCTCCTCAAGTGGAGTGCCCTCGGCAGCTAGGACACACGTTGGGCACTATTTGTGGAAAGTGATGCTTGGGATGAGCAAGTGCATTTGTTGGCTTTCGAGCAGTAGCGGCAGCAGGGCGGGAGAGTTGGTTATTCAATTGATCCTCTGATGTTGGCCCTTCTGCATCATCCAGCAACGCTCGGAAGTCTGAGCAAATAAGGTGCGGTTGACGGATAAGAGGCCTTCGATATGTTAAGGGAGAGAGGGGAGAGTCATTCTAGAGTTGGGTGGGAATCGTTGATAGAAATTTTATTCCCTGAGGTACGATAGCGTCTGAACTAAAGAAAGTGAATATGGAAAGTGAATATGGTAAAGGATACCAAGAGTAGGTTCCCTGAATGATTTTTAGGCGTCTTTTCTTTGAACAAATAAATTTATAAAGAAAATTGGATGGATCTTCCACCTATGCTATGAGTGAATCTTATCATCACTGGCGAGTGGTATTGTATCACCGTCTTCGTCCTGAAAACATTTGCAAAGCTAAGCCAGTGTAGGCTTTGACACTACTTATATTCGCTACAAGTATTACACTTGCTTCACTACACTCTTCTCTTATGCTTCGTGCTTCGCATAGGCTAAATAAGCTGCTCATCCCTGGCGAATCCTACCCACATTGGAATGCGAAACCATCGGGGAAAGGTAAAACATATTCAATCCTAGAAGAGAAGTCACTGGTTTGATAGGACCAGGGAGAGGACCCTAATCACCTTGCCAACGAATTCAAGGCCTTAGAAAAATCATCCTACAATGGACCATAAGGACTGAGAACGAAGAAGACATCAAAATCAGGTTAGGTGGGATAAAAAATAAAACCTCCTCCCATTCAAAGTTGTCTTCAAGTACCTTTTTGATTCTTTACCGAGTATGGATGGATCAACCATAGGTTCGAGTTTAGCCAAGATACGTACACGGCTAAGTGTATTAAAATCCAAGAAAGAATCAGGGCTATCTAAATCTAGGAAGGAGAAGTCCGGGTGATTGAATATGACTTGCTAACAGATTCTACTCTCCCTTAAGCGCTAGTTCTATTCACGATGGTTCAGTTTCAGGAGCAGCTAAAGTAGTTACCTAATAAAATAGATGATATTCAACGATCTACAATTATCAAAATCTTCTTATTGAAGTCTAGTTCTTTCTTCTTTTAGAAAAGTCTTGCGTTGCGAGCCAATCTTCAAACTATTACGGAGAAGTCGTTTACTGATTAGCTGCTTGAAAGTGGAAATATTTCGGCATATCTGCTCTTAGGTTAGTACGAGAACTCGACTCTACTCGTGCTATAGTCGAGGATGTACTTATACTACCCTAAAGAGGGATCAATTAATGGGGTGCATTTTTTTTAAGGCAATTCTAGGCAAAACCTTGAATCACAGGGTTTGTTCCTGGCAACCCAGCATTCTTTATCTTGGCGTAGATTGGTGTGATGGGACGGATGCCGTGAAAAAGCTTTTTTCTTTGACCGGAATCGATAGGTGTGAACCCATCTAGAATGAGTCAAACATAGGAGAAGGGCCTCCTGGCAATATCCGGCATACTAGTAATCGATTATTTGGCCTTTTGCGATAGAACAACCTATGAACAGTTGTAGCCTACATAACCTACCTACCCAGACCAAGGGAAGAAGGTATCATATCACTGTAGTTCTAGACCCTTCTTTTTCAAATAAAGGAAGTGACAACGTTTGCCCGAAAGAGGTTGAATCAATAGTAAGAATAATACCACCTAGGCACAGAATCCGAAATAACAATTAGGAATAGGACTAGGAGAATGAAGTCTAATTAAATAAACGGAGTAAAGCAGTAAATGGGCTTAGTGCTTCCGATTGCCTTAGGACTAGGACTGATAGGTAAATGCCCCTTACTCAACCAATGATTGGCAAGAGGATGGCTGCCTCGGCTGCAAAGCTGTTCGAGAATGGACTCTTATCACTACAGGGACGCGAGAGAAATTCCTTGAAGGAGTATTAAAGGGATGGGCATTACCAGGTGTTAGCGACGAAGGGATTGTTTGCAAGAGAAGGTTGCCCTGTTAAGATACGAACAGGGAGCATGCCATGCATAATAATAATAATAAGCAGAGAAGAGGATTGAGGACAGAAGGAGCTGGAGCCAACAAGGAATAGAAGAAGCTGTTCCACTTGTAGCTTTTCTTCTTTGTTAAAGCTTCACTCACATTTTGGAGCGGATGCTGCTCAAGCTAAAGATATGCCCCCAACTCTTGAACAGCTCTCACTTGCTTTGGTCGATAGCTTAGATGACCGACCGTTAGGCATGGTTACCAATGATTTAACAGTAGGCCTCTGTTTGGTGAGCCAGCTGGCTTCACCCAAGGATGAAGGTAGTAGAACAAAGAGGAGCCGCATCTTTCCTGGCCGGAGAGGAATCAAGGTCCATCTCATTAAAGCCGAACATTTAGTCTCGTTCCTGATAACAATAGGGAACATCTGGTCTTGTTTGGTTTTTCTTTCAAGGATTTTGTAAATCAATAGGAACAATAGGGAACTTATTGCGGAATTTGGACCCACTAGGACTCGGCGGGATTTCTAGTTAAATCAAGCTCTCTCAGGGGTGGAAGCCAGTGATGAGGACATCCCTTCCATGGATACAACTCCTTCACCACAAGGACCACTTACTCGAGCTCGTGTTCGTCAACTTAATTACCAGGTGAATTCCTTCCTAAGTTCATATATTATGAGAATAGTCCGCTACCTAATGCAAATGATTTAATTGGATTAGGAATTCTGGGAAAGGATGAAGGAAAGGGACCAAGTCAAGCAAGAATTCGAGATGGACTCGTTCTGGAATCAGATTCGACTGCTCGATGGTACCAAGTCAAATGGCCATAACTGCCTCATACCGACTCCGTTTGGGATATTCTTGTACTTTATGGAAACTTATGAAGTCTACTTTCCAACGGATCTAACCTCATCTTCAAAATTCCATCTGAGCCGGCCGCAATCATCAAAACAATCCATGTTGCGTTCCTGAGGTCCGAGTCAAACGGTGCTGCGCCATCCCCACTGGGCCCATGGGCCTTGTAACCCTAGGCGTGCGCATGGACGCCCTCCCTGGTCGTATCCCTATTTAAAAGGCCGCCCGCTTCCCTTGTTACGACTTGGATTTCGTGAGTTTAGGTTTAGCCCTGTGCAAACTTCTGTTCTTCAGTGTGTGTCGGACGCCACCTGTCAAGACAGCTTCGTGATCCCAACATTGTGCTTCGCCCAATACAATTTATGCTTCATTCATATTCCAATATCAGATTGCCTACGTCCTATTCTTGCTAGTTTCTTCGATTCTCGCAGGATTGAACCTCGTGTTTAGTTGATCGCGTTCGCCAGCGGATCAATAACATCTCGCGAGTTGGTTCAGCGATGCTAAGCGCAAGCGACGTCGTGCATTTGTAGTCGGATTGACCAGGTCATCTCTACCCACAAAAATCGGATATAGCTATCAATCTCATCGAAAAGATCGGGCACCTGTCCCCATCAAATAGTATCAGAAGAGTTCAAGGTTTGCTCGGTCGAGAAGAATTTCAGTTTTCCAATAGATAATTGTTTTCCTTACCTAGAGTACACAAAAAAAATAGCATAGGATCATTCTAGGCCCGAACCAGTTTGAGCCTTGCAATTTGGTCTTTTCATACCTTGGCATAGTGATATCTCTCCGTGCATCGTTGTGTCCTTGCTGAGTCTTAGCGCTCTAGTCCGTAGAGTGTTGAGTTCTGGTCACGTTTTTGTCTCACCGTAAGAGTTAGTTGTTTCGTCTACATCCAGGACTGAGCGAATCGTGTGTGTGTAAAAAAACAAAGAAAAAAAAAGAAAAAAAGTGTAATTTTACATACGGGGGGACCTCGATTGAGGCGTTTCTTGACCCTGGAAAGGGGATGGGAAGTTAGAGCGAAAATAAAAGGAAGTCCGGGTGAAATTAGGGGTTTTCAGATCCGCGTGAACCTCCAGGCACCGCCGCAGCTTCAACCCCAAAAAAACGTCGGTTAGCCCCTCAAAACAGGCCCGCCAAACCGAGGAAAAGATCAAGTTCTCAAAACTGCTCAAAGTTGACAGGAAGCTTCTACAGGTGTTTCTAAGGCTCCCCGTGCAGACGGCAACCTTTGTCAAGTTCCCTGACTCCCAGGTAACAACATTCTTTCTAGGTTACTTCTACGCAGCTGTACCCGTTTGTGTTCTGAGGTCACGTCTCTAGTACGGTCTAGCCTAGGACCAGCATTAACCGCGTTGAACGATTTGTTTCAGCTGCATTTGCTGATTTGATTATGCTACTCCTTGCTACCATAACTGGAGCCTTTCCCAGCTACACCTTTCTACACCGTTTACAGACTGAGCGTGACCTGGCAACGCGCCACATGCCCAATCTGCGCAGATACAGTTTTTGTCGCTGGTTGTGTCACCACTGTGTTGGTAAGAATGTAAGAATTTCGACAAAGTTGAGTATGAGCGACTTTTGAACCCATAACCTAGTACCTCGTTAGGGGAATATTCTTGTGTTTGCTAACATGGCAGTTGGTCTGGAGATCAGGATGCACCTCATACGCCCTCGTACGAGGGGAATCATACAACATTTCACGCGCGAAAGGAATCGTCTGCGGAGGCTTTGAGGAGGGATGTCAGAGTCAACCAATGATCGACTGGCTCAGTCGAGGGAGCTCAAAATTGAGACAAACCAGCGCTCGCTGTGATGAGAGGAGCACAAGTATCACTAACACTTCTGGGCAAAGATTATGGCACGCCGTTGAGGAGATTTGCCCATCTTCGGCACTGTTCCCCCTGCCCGACGGTAGAGGACAAGATGAATCTTGACTATGGTGGGTGATTCCGAGGGCCAATGGCAGGGCTAACCACAAACAACGAACGACGCTCATCGACATTGCGTTTTAATCGACAAGGTATCCGAAGAGAACCCCCACGAAGTAGGTACGTTGAAACCGCGATGATGCTTTGCTAAATCGAACTGTTTCCAAAGACCCAACATGCATTTTTTGCATTGGCTCTTTTAATCAACTGGATAGAAAAGGATCAGTTAGTCCACCATAGTTTTTCT